>JAGKTI010004113.1:0-36681 GCA_018397915.1 Birgus latro
ATACAGTAATCCCTCCAATATCCGACGTAATAGAGCCAAAGGCATGTCCGGATATTGGTTTTGTCCGGATATTGGTCCTGAAGCTCCAGCACCGGTTTTTCATGACCCTAACCTAACCTAACCTAAATCAGAAAACTACCTTCCTACCTCCCTAGTGGACATGTATAGCACTTATTTAGGTCCCTTTTCACATAAATAATGCATACATAGCATGAATTTATTGAATTTTAACCAAAAAATGATGATTTAGGGGTGAGTGAGTCATAGTAGCTCAGAACTTGCCAGCATAGTATAAGTAGGTATCGGACATGGAAATCATCTTTTCTCACATTTTATGCACTAAATTATTGGATACAAAGCATCAAATACAGTAAATGATGTTAATTGCTACCAGAAAAATGGTTAGGTTAGGTTAGGTTAAGTTAGGTTAGGTTTGGTTAGGTTAGGTTAGGTTATGACCGGACATGAAATTCACTGCTTCAACCTTTTTCATAGCTGGTGCACTTAATAACCATGCATGAAAGAATTAAATTAAAAGCAGGAAATTATGATTAACACAATGTTAGGTTAGAGTAGGTTAGGAACGGACATGAAATTCACTGCTTCAACCTTTTTTCTTGCTGTTTTACTTAAGAACCATGCATGGAAAAATTAAATAGCAAGCAGGAAATTATGATTAACATTTAGGGTATTTTTTAACACATGTACAGCATGATGAAAACAGGTTAGGCATGAAAATCTTTATGGTAACCATAGGTTAGGTTAGGTTAGGACCGGACATGAAATTAACTCCTTCAACCTTTTTTCTATCTGTTTTACTTAATAACCATGCATGGATAAATTAAATTGCAAGCAGGAAATTATGATTAACATTTAGTGTAACCTCTTAACACATTAACAGCATCATGAAAACAGGTTAGGCATGAAAATCTTTATGGTAACCATAGGTTAGGTTAGGTTAGGACCGGACATGAAATTAACTGCTTCAACCTTTTTTCTAGCTGTTTTACATAAGAACCATGCATGGATAAATTAAATTGCAAGCAGGAAATTATGATTAACATTTAGGGTAACTTCTTAACACATTAACAGCATGATGAAAACAGGTTAGGCATGAAAGTCTTTATGGTAACCATAGGTTAGGTTAGGTTAGGACCGGACATGAAATTAACTGGTTAAACCTTTTTTCTATCTGTTTTACTTAAGAACCATGCATGGAAAAATTAAATAGCAAGCAGGAAATTATGATTAACATTTTCGGTAATTTTTTAACACATGTACAGCATGATGAAAACACGTTAGACATGAAAATCTTTATGGTAACCATAGGTTAGGTTAGGTTAGGTTAGGACCGGACATGAAAATCACTGCTTCAACCTTTTTTCTAGCTGTTTTGCTTAAGAACCATGCATGGAAAAATTAAATAGCAAGCAGAAAATTATGATTAACATTTTCGGTAATTTTTTAACACATGTACAGCATTATGAAAACACGTTAGGCATGAGGTTAGGGTACTTACAAACAAAAAGCGGCGCTCCTGATGTAATAACCCACTCTATCATCTCAGACTCTGACAGGAAGACCTTGCACCTGACACACCTTTCCACTTGAGAATCACCAGCACTTCTCACCAACACTTTCACCAAGGTTTTTTTTTTATAACTGGAATAACATCACTTCACTGCACTTTACACAACAGTAAATTCCCGTGTGGTCTAGTGACGATCCATGGAGCCTTGTGAACTTCTCAGCAGCAGCTTTCAGCTCCGTTCCACGTACCAACACAACAGCAGCACGTTGTTGTCGATACGAAATCAACGTGGAGCGGTCGATGTCTGCATACTTAGGAGTAAACATCACCTTCCTCTGCACGTTTCGTCTGGTCTTCTATGCGAAATCAGCCGAGTACTGCTGTAGTTTGTCTCGGGACTTCTTGATATCAAACAAGGTGGAGCGAGGGAGGTTGAACTCACGTAAGATGCGCCCTGTTGACCAGCCGGCGTCCACCTTGTCCAATATCTGCCTCTTCTTCTCCAGAGTCAGAACCACTCTTTTCCTCTTCTCAGGAGGCGGGGCCATCATCACACACATGATGAAGAAGGTGAAGAGCAGTATCAAGCACTGTAGGAGGTAGGGTATCACCACAAAAGCAATCACTTCGGCCGCCATTTTCGGAGTTGTTCACGAGGGAGGAGGGGAGTGGGTAATGGCGACCGATAGTGGCGTCACGAGTGTAAACAAAGGGGATCGGCACGCGCGTGAAATTCAAACTGAGCGGTCCAAAAAAATCGAAAATTAATAAATTTTTTTCGGATTTTTTTTTTCATTTTGGGGGTTGGGCAGCCTAGAATGTCCGGTTAGTGAGTATGTCCGGTTATTGGACGTCCGGATATTAGAGGGATTACTGTACTTTATTTTCCAATTGAAATTGCCGATTCGGTCCGAGATTGAATCGATGATTGTGTGTTTGTATCTCAGCTGTTGAGTGTGGTTAGCTCACCTTGTGGTATTCCATTCCTTGCTCATTTTCCTCAGCTTTCTGATCTTCATCTATCATCTATCTATAGCCCGATGCCCTAATCCCGCAAAGGGTGGCCGCAGACAGAACGTTCCAAGTCGCTTTGTCACCCACTTTTTGCCAACTCTCCCCCCAGCTCACTCCCCCCTCCCTCATATACCTCTAAACTCCATCCTTCCACCTCATCCTCGGTCTTCTCCTCCCTGTCCCTCCCTCCACCCCACCTACATACACCCTTTTAGTCAGTCTTTCATTCTCCATTCTCTCCACATGTCCAAACCACCTCAGTGTATTTCTCCTAATCTTCTCAACCGCATCCACATCCACCCCACAACGTTCCTTCACTTCTTCATTCGTCAGCCTGTCCCTCCCTGTCACTCCAGATGCTCCTCTCAAGTAACTCATTTCCACTGCTCTCACTCTTGACTTGTTACCCTCTAGCAAGGTCCATGCCTCGCTTCCGTATGTCAGGGTAGGGATCACGTTACTATCATGCAGTGACTTCTTGACTTCCATACTCATCTCCCTATTTCTCATCATCGTTTTCAGTGAACCAACAACCTTCCTTCTCTACTGTACCCTCTCAAGTATTTCATCCCCAAAACTTCCATCCTTACTCATCACACTACCCAAGTACTTGAATGCATTCACATTCTCCATATCCTCACCATCCAACCTCACTGTGCATTCTGTGACTTCATTCCTCTCAAACACCATAACTTTACTCTTGTTTACGTTGACTTTCAGATTCCTCTCCTTACACACTGCCCCAAATTCATTCACCAAACCTTGCAACTCCCATTCATCTTCACTTAACAATACTGTGTCATCAGCAAACAACAACATCAGAGTCTTCCACAACTCACCCTCATTCATTAGAGCCACCCCCACATCCACTGCCCTACCTTGCATCTCCTTTACAACCCCATCCATGTATATATTAAACATCCATGGAGACATCACACAACCCTGTTTCAGTCCCACATTCAGATCAAAGAACTCACTCAGCTCACCATCCACTTGCACAGTAGCCCTAGCTCCTTGGTACATACTCTTCATAGCACTCAACAATTTCTCCTCCAGTCCTTCCACATACCTTGCCTGTCTGTTCTGTCATAAGCTTTCTTCAGGTCCATGGAGGCAGCATACACTTTCTTTCCCTTCTCTAGATACTTCTTCACTAAACATCTTATAACAAATATCTGATCTACACACCCTTTTCTCTTCCTGAATCCCCCTTGTTCTTCTCCAACTAAGTCATCTGTTATATGCCTAACCCTATCAATAAGTATTCTACCATATATTTTTCCAGTCACACTAAGAAGGCAAATACACCTATGGTTACCACATACTTCTCTCTCCCCTTTTCCTTTATATAAAGGAATAATTATACCTGATTTTCAGTCCTCTGGAACCTTTCCCTCTTCCCAAGCCAGTCTACACAACTTCCATATCCACTCCACAACAATCTCACCGCCATGCTTCAGCATTTCACCACACACTCCATCAATTCCTGGGGCCTTTTCCATCTTGATCTTCTTCATTGCTTCCACTACTTTCGCCCTACTGATCTCTTCCTTCCTCCTCTCACCTCTTCTTTTCTCATCCATTCCCTGACCACTTATACTTGCACTGCTTTCACTCTCTACATTCAGCAGATCCTCAAAGTGCTCCTTCCATCTCCTCAATTTCTCTCTCTTCTCCACCAGCAATCTATTATTCCCATCTTTCACTCCCCTACTATATCGCCTTTCACACTATCTTACTTTCTTTGCCTCTTCCAAAACAATTTCTTAGTCTCCCTCCATTTTACACTCAGATTCCTCCTATCCTTCTATCATACCTTCCACATTCTTGTCAACAAATGTCTAAACAACCATTCTTAGGGTTGTAGCTAGCAAAATACCCCTCTTGTGTCAGTTATTGTTATTGTTATTGTGTCAGTGTTATTATTTTATATACTGTGTATGTTAGTTATGTTGGTATAGGTAGCCTGCATTCCAGAATGCTCCAGTATATCGGAATAATTGCAAGACAGTATTGGAGAATTCGGACAAAGGATGGTAATACTCTGGGGAATGGTATGTGGGGCCCTACTTTTGCGATTCCAGGACTGGTCTCCCACCCTTTTAGTCCGGGAAATCGAGAGTCGAGTGTACTAAAAACATAATTGGTGCCAGCACTGAGCCGTATGGAAATCCGCTAGTCACTTACCTCTATGATGAGTAATTTCCCCCATAATACTGTTCTCATTTCCTTTTTTGTGAAAAAATCCTTCATCCAACATTGATGGTATAGTTTCCATAGGAGTCTTTGGTGCGGTACTCTGTCAAATGCTTTCTTGAAATCTGAGTAGATGCTGTTCACCCATCCTTCTTTTTTGTGTATTGTTTCTGTAACTCTCTCATGGTAGCATATAGATTAGTAACACATGATTTTCCCTTTCTAAAACCAAACTGCCTTTCTGTTATCATACTGTCTTCTTCTAGATGGTTTGCCCAAGCTTTTCTTATCAGCTCTACTAGTATCTTACTTACAACACTGGTTAGTGATACTGATCGGTAGTTGAGGGGATTCTGTCTGTTCCATTTCTTGAATAGGAGAACAGTGTTTGCTTTCTTCCAAATATCAGGTGGTTTATCTTGACCTAATGATTCCTTGAATATTAAGTTCAGTGGTCTGCTTAACTCTTTTGCACATTCATGTAGCACCCAACCTGAAATTTTTGTCAGGACCATTTGCTTTTACTATGGAGAATGTGAGTGAATTTAAGTACTTGGGCAGTGTGATGAGTAAGGATGGAAGTCTGGAGGGTGAAGTGCTCAAAAGGGTGCAGCAGGGAAGGAAGGTTTCTGGTTCGTTGAAAGCAGTGATAAGAAACAGGGAGGTGAGCATGGAAGTGAAAAAGTTGTTACATGACAGTATTGTGATACCAACTCTGACATGGAAGTGAAGTTTGGACCATGTTGGAAGGACAGAAGTCAAGAGTGAGAGCAGTGGAAATGAGTTATTTGAGAGAAGCATGTGGAGTCACATGGAGAGACAGACTAACAAATGAGGAAGTGAAGGAGCGTTGTGGTCTGGTTGAGGACGTGATGGGAAGCGTTAGGAGAAACACGTTAAGGTGGTTTGGGCACATGGAGAGAATGGAGAGTGAAAGACTGACGAGGAGAGTGTATGTGAGTGAGGTGGAGGGGGTGAGAGGGAGGGGGAGGCCGAGGATGAGATGGAGGGATGGAGTGGAGAGGTATATGAGAAAGGGGGTTGTGAGTTGGGAGTGTGGTAGTGAAATGGCAGGGGACAGAGCGACATGGAGGCGATTTGTTTGTGGCCACCCCGTGCGGGATTGAGGCATCTGGCAATAGATAGATAGACTTAACTCTTCTTGTACTTCCTTTTCTGATATTTGTATATCTGGTAATATGTGTGGGCATGCATGTTCTATGTCGTCTCTTTCAAAATTATTTTCTTTTGTAAAAACTGATTGAAAGTTTTTATTTAGTGCTTCACAAATATCTCTCTTGTTTATAGATGATCACCTCATCCGTAATGGACTGTACTTTATCTTTAACTTTGGTTTTGCTTTGGTTGTAGCTGTAAAAATAGCTTAACCCTTTTGCACACGGTAAGTTTTATTAAGTTTCACGGCTCACGATTTTACTTCCTCGCGCACTCCGTTGCCAGCCTGCGGTACGCAAATTACACGTATTCTCGCCTCATTTTCACCACCCAAACCTCAAAATGTTGCCCTGAAACTCACATCATTTTATTCGCCGATGTTTGTTCTAGCTGATAAGCCAAAAGAAAAACCAGAAAAATACGAATAAAAGTACACTAGGCCGCTGTGAATAAACATTATGGAATGTTGATCTCACTTCCCAACATTGTCGTTCGAGTGTTTTTCATCATACAGAAAAATGTTATTTTAAGTTTTGATAGAGAATTTCATTGGCTTTCTAATGAGATATGTCTGGTTGTGATGCGATATGTAGTTTTCGAGAAAATAGCCAATAACTAAAAGCCATTTTTGTAAAAAAAAATTGATTTTTGTTCAGGGAGGTATACTGCAGAAGTTTTCTTGCACACCTTATGTTTTTATTACATAATCTTATGTAGAATTTCAAAACCTTTCTGCTGATAACTTTTTGTTTTGATACGCCTCATAGTTTCCGAGTAAATCACAAAAAACTACGGGGTACTCGCGGCCGCGGTGCACTTTCATCATGCGCTGACAATAACCGCGTAAGTAACCACTGCTTTTCATTAGAGAAATTACATAGTTATGTCCTGTACATACGTAGAATTCACTGATCTTTATCGTGGTTCTTACAGGAAATCAATACGTTCAATAATTTTGGGGTAAATGGACGACAAAGATAAAGCACTTTTCCTCGCCCGCAAGCGAGATAAAAACGCTCAATTTTCCTGCCTCACGAATACTTGCATATTTTCACTCGTTACATTTTATTATTATTATTATTATTTTTTACTCAAATTATACACGTGAAATATCATAAGCTCTTTGATAGTGCTCCCAGTAACTCAACATTTCCACTAGTCTTTTTGCTAGGTACTGATACTAAAGCTGAACTTTCTTCCATCTCATACAGTACATCCTTCAACTTTGCGAACTTTAACTTTGCAATTCACCAATTTTGCGAGGTAGTTCCAAAAGTCATGTAGTTTTTAACATTTATGAACTTTGCGACTGATCACACACTTTGCGAGGTCGAGTGGTGGGAGAATCGTCTTCCCGCACTACTTTGCCACCCCGAGTAATGACGTCATGGTTCATTGGGCGTACTGAGCCTCCTAGTTCAATGGTCTGCCGCCCCGCCACGTTTGTTTGCACCTGTTTCCAACCAAGGTCACTGACCCTCACAATTTCGTGGTGCTCCTCGAAATACCCCAGCAGTCTAACCTTGCACGAGTGTTATCATGGCGCCAACGAGTAAGAATAACAAGAAAATAATTTTGGAGACCAAACTGAAAATGATTGAAAGGAAAAAAGCAGGTGAAGGTAATTCTGCTATTGGTCAGGAGTTTGGTGTTGGTGAATCGACAGTGAGAATGATTTTAAAGAACAGTGAACAAATCAAGCAAGCAGAGAATAACTATGGAGGTGCACAATTTGATGGCAGAATGCTGGTCAACAACAAAGAATTGCTAATAAAAATGGAAAGATATCTTGCTCACTACATTCAAAGAAAGGAAAAGGTTGCATTAGATGGGCGCCATATAAGGGAGCAGGCAAAGATATTCTATCACACGTGCCTTAAAAAAGCCATTAATCCTCCATCAAAACCTTTCAAGGCATCGAATGGGTGGCTATGCCAGTTCCTCAAAAGGAAGGGGTTAAACACATCAGGTTCAGTGGCGAGTGAGGCAGTGCTGACTACAAATTGGTCGGCTTCACTCCAAGGTAAGCACTTTTTCCCACTCTTTCTCTCGACTCTACCTCTTAATTTTATGATGATAAATGAAACAAACATGAACTGATGTACTGTACAGTAATAGTAAGAAGAAAACATCATAGGTAAGAAACATTAAAAAAAAAAAGAAATGCATTTACACTGTGAAGACTGGCGTGGTTAACGGGGCTGGTGGCGGGGCGAGGCTTGGCTACTGTGGCCCCGCGGGCCTACGTCATCACTATCACTGTCGGCAGATATTTCCACATCTTGCTGTGTTTTTTCTGCCTCTTTCATGAATCCCTCAAAGTCAGAATCGTCACTGGGGTCATCAGAATGAAAAAGGTTAGGGATGCTAAGATCACTGGCTGCTTGGGGAGGGGTGGCAGGACGGCTGGTCGATGGGGCAGGGTCTCTTGGGGTTCTCTTGAATTTTGTGATTAGCAACTGCTTACTCTTGTTAACCCCATCTCTGTGGAGGTCAGCATAAAAGCGAAGCGGCCGAGAATTAACGATGCATAACCTGGCCAATATTCTCGCCGTCATTGACCAGCTGAAAAAACCATCGTGAACAACGAATGTGACAATTTAGGGCTCAGCAAGCATGCCACGGTGTTGACAGGGTCCTTCGTTTTTATGCTGACTTACACAGAGATGGGGTTAACAAGAGGAAGCAGTCTCTAATCACAAAATTAATGAGAACCCCAAGAGACCCTGCCCCATTGACCAGCCGTCCTGCCACCCCTCCCCAAGCTGCCAGTGATCCTAGCATCCCTAACCTTTTTCATTCTGATGACCCCAGTGATGATTCTGACTTTGAGGGATTCATGAGAGAGGCAGAAAAAACACAGCAAGATGTGGAAATATCTGCCAACAGTGATAGTGATGACTTAGGCCCCAAGGGGCGACAGTAGCTAAGCCTCGCCCTGCCACCAGTCCCGTACCCCAAGCCAGTCTTCACATCAGTGTAAATACATTTTATTTTTTAAATGTTTCTACCCTATGATATTTTCTCATTAATATCACTGTACAGTACATCAGTTCGTGTTTGTTTCATTTATCATCGTAAAATTAAGAGGTAGAGTCGAGAGAAAGAGTGGGAAAAGTGCTTACCTTGGGGTGATGTCGACCAATTTGCCTTTATTTCATATATCTAATTGTCTGAATTTTGCAAATTTTGATTTTGCGAGGGTTTTTGTCGACCATATTCTCGCAAAATTGGAGGAAACACTGTATGTGTATATGTAAAAAACAATAGTTATTTGTGAAAAATTATAGAAATGTAGAAACAGGTCAATGTACAAATCAACAAAATATGGATAACTCACTTGCTCCAGAGGTGTTGAGCTGCTGGCAGGAACTTGAAGGAATAGAAGACGAGTTAAGTAGTGTGTGAGTTGTGTGTGTGTGCATGGGTGTGTGTGTGTGTGTGTGTGTGTGTGTGTGTGTGTGTGGTGTATTCTCTGTTCCTTGCACCATGTTTGCCTAACACATGCGATGCACACAGTAGATTTCTCCACGAACATTCACTGCACGACATATGTATATAATGTCATATATGTGTCGCTGTGTGGCGTATTTTCTTGTCTCTGATCATTACGTAACTTTCCGCTGTCAGTTAATGCACGCAATATTTCTCAGTGAACACTCGCTGGACTATTTTATACGTATACTGTATTTCACACTGATATCACATGATTCCATCCCAGGCTCTTCTGTTATTCCCATCCCTACTGTATGGCGTAAGAGACCGCCTGTTCCCTTAGCAACTAATGCATATGTCTATGTATCTCTATGGCATAACATAATGCCTGCTATGGTAGGTCAGTTATTTCACTAATCCAGGCATTATATGTTTCACAGGTATAAGTAATGGCTTCACTATAAGGGTAAAATACATCATTTTACGGGCAGGGTGAGTGGAAACCCCACTATAACAAACCAGACTCTGCCTCTTGGCCTAACGGCTGATAACGGGCCCCAATGCTTTACAAACAATATATCTGTGTTCAGTAGACACAATCACTTCACATTATAGTAAAAAACACTGTACAATCACACTATTTCAATAATGGCTTCAGCCTCGGGTGGGAGGGGGAAAATGGCGGATTTAAAGGGACAACACAACACAGCACGACCCTGCTGTCTGGCTGCTAGTGGAGCACTGAGATTCTATCACTACGTACAGGCACATAGGAGTCATTGCAGTGTTGCCAAAGTCTTACCTCGGGAGAGACACGTAGCTGCTAGAACGCTACAAAATTTGACGCAAATCGGCCGAAAACTTATTTTTTGGTTAATTTTTTTCATGTTTTCACGCGATTTGAGGTCCTGTGCTTTGGCACACCACACCACATGAAACACAAATTGCAGTCCCGTGCGCGAAAGGGTCAAGTTGATCACTACTATTACACTGGGTTACAAAAAAAAATTATTTGTAAGTTGTCTATGTTTTTTCAACTGATTTAGGACAATTTTGCACTGCTGAATCCGAAAATGACATCCGTTTCTCTTCTGTCGATCAGGTCAGGTTTTTGTACTAAGTTGATTTTTTATAAATCCGATCTTCTGACTAAATCGATTACATTTTTGTAACATTATCGGTTGATTTTTGTTAATATTTCTCGTCCGAAATAGGTTTTTAAGAGAAAAAATCGTTTTCTAACACAATTTATTAATTAAATGTTACAAAAATAGATTACTGTAAATTGAATAGCAGACATTGATAAAGGTAAGTACATGTAAATTGCATGTTACATCATCATTGTTCAAAATTCAGGACTTGAACTTCCGTTTTTTCAAAACCTTAGAATGCTCAGCGGCAGGGATGTCTCTCTTCAGAGTCCAGCAGTAATCAGCCATCATGACTGCATCCCAGCATCCCTGATACCTGGTCTCCATCTCTTTCATGTCCTGATGGAATCTCTCCCCCTGCTCGTCGCTCATTGATCCCAGATTCTCAGGAAACCGATCTATATGTGAGAATAAGTAATGTATTTTGATGCTCATGTTGCATCCGAGGTTTGTGAAAGCTGTCAGCATATTGGTGACAAGTTCTGCGTAGTTACTGGCCTTGTTGTTGCCAAGAAAGTTCTTCACGACCGGAACAAAAGCCTTCCACGCTTCCAGTTCCTCTTCGTTCACTGAGTTTTCAAACTCTGGATCTCTGATGAGCTTACGGATTTGTGGACCCTCAAAGATGCCAGCTTTCAACTTCTCCGTGGTCAATCCTGGAAAAGCCTGGCACAAGTAAGTGAAGCAGCAACCATGCTTGTCCAGAGCTTTGGTGAACTGCTTGATCAAACCGAGTTTGATGTGCAGTGGTGGGAAGAGTATCCTGTCTCTGTCCACCAGAGGATTGTTGATGACGTTCCTTGTTCTGCAAGGCACCAGTTCCTCCCGCACAGGCCAGACCTTCTTTGTGTAATGCTGAGCAATGTCCCTACTATCCCAGATGCACAGGAAGCATGGGTACTTGGTGTACCCGGACTGTTGTCCCAACAAAAAGTTCACCATCTTCAGGTCAACACAAATAAACCACTCATGCTGATCATAACGAATTTTCACCAGCACATACTTCACCACTTCATACTTCTCCTTCAGTGTAGTTGAGTGAGCGAGGGGTACAGAGGCCGTTGTGCAGCAGAACACATTTCAGCGATCGCTTGCTGCTGTCAGTGAACAGTCTCCAATCTTTGGGTTCGTACTGTGGCACTCCAACCTTGTGCAGAAGCTGCGCAATATCTGTACAGTACACCATGTCCTTCTCTTCAGAGAAAAAACGGAGGCACTCTTGATGCCTGTTGCGGTAGAAGGTGATGCGAGCACTGTCAGAGAGGAGGTTTTTTCCCTTCAGTCTGGATGCCAACAGTTTGGCAGAGGACTTTGACAAGCTGAGATCGCGAACTAGATCATTTAGCTCCTTTTGGGAAAAAGGATGTGGAGCATCATCGTCAAGAACCACTTCTTCTTCTTCATCTTCTTGAACACTGTAGGAATCTTCGTCACAAATGTCAGGAAGTTCTCCAAAGACAGGTACTGGAATTTAATCACAATGAGCTACAGGATGACGTGCTGATTGAAGATCAGGATACTTGAGGCTGCTCTGGTTCTTTCTGTTGATCCCAGTCACATCAATAGCGCAGAAGTAGCAGTCAGTGCCATGGTTTGTCGGCTCCCTCCAAACCATGGGAATTCCAAACTTCAGACAACTCTTCTTGCCCTTAGTCCACTGACACAGATACTCGGTGCATGTCTTGCATACCATGTTTGGCGCCCAAGCTTTATCCTGGCCACCAAGTTGAATACCAAAATAAGCATGGTAATCACGCTTAATGAAACATGTGACTGGATTCCTGTTAGGAACTATAGTGTATACGCCGCAGATGTAGCAGAATTCATCGGGCTAATTTTTGCAAGGTCTTCTGGTCAAAGCCATTTCATTCACCAGTAAAATAAGGATACCAATTAGTCATAAATTGGCGCATGTAAACTTTTCAGAGTTCTTTTATTTCAAGCAATAAAAAAGAATTTTTCATCATATAAAGCGAAAATACCCATACATGTAAACAAAAACGTCAAAAACATGTGGCCATAGCTCAAAAAGTTGACCTGATTGAGCAAAACCAATATAATTTTTGGATTCAGCACATCAAAATTGTCCTAAATCAGCTAAAAGAACGTAGACAATAAAGTTGGTGTTGACCAGTGTTATTTATGATGTCTTCCTTAAACTGTCTCGAGGCCTCCTTCCTTTGCTTTATATAATAATTCCTTTCCTGTTTATAGTTGTTATATGCCCTCTCACTGTTGTGTCACCTGTATCTTTTCCACAACCAGTCTTTTTTTCTTTTGATTTTTTACATTCTGTAGTAAACCATTTCTTAATTTTCAATTCTGTTTCTTTGTGCTGAGGGATGTAATTCTGGACTCATGAAGATCACAGAGTTTCCTGTATATAATTCTTAAATCTTGTCCTCAGTTCCTTTTCCCAATCTGTTTCTAATGAGTACTTCTGCAGGTCATGATAGTTGCCCTTTTTGTAGTTTAGACTCTTTTTGTAACTCTCATTCCTGGTAACGACATATGCAGTCCTGAAGTTACAGTTTAATACTGCATGGTCGCTTTTGCCGAATGGAGGGTGATACGTTGTAATGTCAGTTTAATTTTTTTGCCTAGTATATATAAGATCAAGTACTGATGGATCATCAGTTCCCCTTTTTCTGGTGTTTTCTTTTACATGCTGACTTAGGAGAAACTCCTGCAGAAGATCTAGGAGCTTTTGATCCCAACAGCTTCCATGGCTTTTTACATCTAGAGTATTCCAATTAATATTTGTATCGAAATCTCTAGTTATTGTAATTCTTTCAGATTTCTCCTCCATTTTATGCAGTAATGTTCTTAAACTCTGAATTGTACTTTCTGGCAGGTCTTCATACTCACCTCTGTCCCAAGTGTGGCGTGTATAAATTTGCCACAACTAATTTCTCTTCAGATGTGTTAATCTCCAGTGCAATCAGTTCCACTTGTGAGGGTATATCTAGTTTTATTTCTTTGACTAGTAAATATTCCTTGTTAAGATATAATTCCTCGTCTCTTTCATAAATTTCTGTCTCTTCTCCATATATTGTATTCCTCTAAGTTTAGGGTATTGTTTGCTATCTTTGGGGTTAATTTTATTTCAGTTAGGCAAGTAATATGTGGTTCCTTTTCTTTGGTATAATCTTCTGTCTTAAATAATTTTGACACCATTCCATCTAAATTGGAGCACATCATCTTAATCATCTTGTTTACATACTTGTCATAACTTGACTCTACTACCTACTTTTTATTCCCTGTTGGTAATTTACCACTTTCGAACCTGCGGTCCAATTACAGTAATCCCTCCATTATCCGACATAATAGAGCCAAAGGCATGTCAGGATATTGGTTTTGTCCAGATATTGGTCCTGAAGCTCCAGCACTGGTTTTTCATGACCCTAACCTAACCTAACCTAAATCAGAAAACTACCTATATACCTCCCTACTGGACATGTATAGCACTTATTTAGGTCCCTTTTCACATAAATAATGCACATATAGCATGAATTTATTGAATTTTAACCAAAAAATAATGATTTACAGCTGAGTGAGTCATAGGTGCTCAGAACTTGCCAGCATAGTATAAGTGAGTATCTGACATGGAAATCATCTTTTCTCACATTTTATGCACTAAATTATTGGATACAAAGCATCAAATACAGTAAATGATGTAAATTGCTACCAGAAAAATGGTTAGGTTATGTTATGACTGGACATGAAATTCACTGCTTCCACCTTTTTCCTAGCTGGTGCACTTAAGAACCATGCATGAAAGAATTAAATTAAAAGCAGGAAATTATGATTAACACAATGTTAGGTTAGGTTAGGTTAGGACCGGATATGAAATTAACTGCTTCCACCTTTTTTCTAGCTGTTTTACTTAAGAATCATGCATTGGAAAATTAAATTGCAAGCAGGAAATTATGATTAACATTTAGGGTAATTTCTTAACACATTAACAGCATGATGAAAACAGGTTAGGCATGAAAATTTTTATGGTAACCGTAGGTTAGCTTAGGTTAGGACCGGACATGAAATTAACTGCTTCCACCTTTTTTCTAGCTGTTTTACTTAAGAACCATGCATGGGAAAATTAAATTGCAAGCAGGAAATTATGATTAACATTTAGGGTAATTTTTTGACACATTAACAGCATGATGAAAACAGGTTAGGCATGAAAATCTTTATGGTAACCATAGGTTAGGTTAGGTTAGGACCAGACATGAAATTTACTGCTTCCACCTTTTTTCTAGCTGTTTTACTTAAGAACCATGCATGAAAAAATTAAATTGCAAGCAGAAAATTATGATTAACATTTTTGGTAATTTTTTAACACATTTACAGCATGATGAAAACAGGTTAGGCATGAAAATCTTTATGGTAACCGTAGGTTAGGTTAGGACCGGACATGAAATTAACTGCTTCCACCTTTTTTCCTAGCTGTTTTACTTAAGAACCATGCATGGATAAATTAAATTGCAAGCAGGAAATTATGATTAACATTGTTAGTAATCTTTTAACACATTTACAGCATGATGAAATCAGGTTAGGCATGAAAATCTTTATGGTAACCATAGGTTAGGTTAGGTTAGGACTGGTACATGAAATTAACTGCTTCCACCTTTTTTCTAGCTGTTTTACTTAAGAACCATGCATGGGAAAATTAAATTGCTAGAAGGAAATTATGATTAACATTTTTGGTAATCTTTTAACACATTTACAGCATGATGAAAACAGGTTAGGCATGAAAATCTTTTTGGTAACCATAGGTCAGGTTAGGATAGGTTAGGTTAGGTTAGGTTAGGTTAGGTTATGTTATGACCGAATATGAAATTCACTGGCTTCCACCTTTTTCCTAGCTAGCGCACTTAAGAACCATGCATGAAAAAATTTAATTGCAAGCAGGAAATTATGATTAACATTTTTGGTAATTTTTTAACACATTTACAGCATGATGAAAAGGCATGAAGTTAGGGTACTTACGAACAAGAAGCTACCGTCCTGATATAATAACCCACTCTATCATCTCAGACTTTGACAGGAAGACCTTGCACCTGACACACCTTTCCAATTGAGAATCACCAGCACTTATCACCAACGCTTTCCACAACATTTTTTTTTTTATAACTGGAATCACTTCACTTCACTGCACTGTACATAACAGTAAATTCCATCATCACACACATGATGAAGAAGGTGAAGAGCAGTATCAAGCACTGTAGGAGGTAGGGTATCACCACAAAAGCAGTCAGTTCGGCCGCCATTGTCGGAGGTGTTCACGAGGCAGTAGCTGAGTGGGTAATGGCGACCGACAGACAGGCGCCACGAGCATAAACATAGCCGATCGGCGCGGGCGGGAATTCAAACTGACGCGGTCGCAAAAAATCGAATTTTTTTCGATTTTTTCTTAATTTTTTGGCATTTTGGAGGTTGGGTAGCCCACAATATCTGAATAGTGAGGATGTCCGAGTATTGGACGTCCGAATAATGGAGGGATTACTGTAAAAAAAATGTACTCGTTTCTTGCTCTGATCTCCCTCCCCCCCCTTTTTTTTCCCCCCAATTCCTCATGAGTTAGGCATCTTTATATCCTTACATATTTAAATTCCTCTTTTTCCATGTGTTTCTTTGCATTTTTTAGTATTTCCTCTTCGAAGGTTACTTTCAGAGGCCTTGACATGTTTCTCGTATACAGTAGGCGCGGAAAGTATTGACGTTTTTTTGCCGACGTCATTCTTCTTCGCGTTAAGTGAAGTAGGGTCAATACTACCTTCCCCTGTGATGCGAAATGAGCTGACGCTTTTTCAACGGGAGTTGGCAACCCTGCTTGATAGGTTTGGCACTACAGGAGCAGGCTCAGTAATGTTTGGGCAGCCACAGGAGGAGGATTGTCTCTGTGTGTGATGCACCACAAGGGCATGTTTTGACTCAAATAACACAGTTATTTGGTTACCTACAACATTCTCATTATGCCTAAAGTAACCACAAGCAAGGACAAACGTGTGGAAATGATTACTTTATACAAAGCTGGCCACAAACTCCCATTTATTGCAAATCAGATGGTGTTAGACTGAGGACAGTGCAGAGACTGGTGAAGCGGTTCAAGGACAGTGGGGAGGCCATTCCTCCCACTCCACTTCCCAAGCCTGGGAGACCTCGTAAGACAACCTTCAGGACCCATCAGCTGATCTCAAGGCAAGTTAGCAAGGATCCAAGGCTAACAGCACAGAATTTAAAAGAAAAGAACCCACAGTTTTGGGGAGGCGGTGGCTCAATCGGTAGAGAGGTGGCCTGCGGTCCCACGGACCCAGGTTCGAATCCTCGCTGGGGCAGGGAACAGTTTAATAATTTGAAATTCAGCAAATCAGGCTTTACTGATCTACCAGAAGACCCGCCGACATGTCGTAAAAATACCCCCGTTAATACCAATACTCAAGTCCTGTATGAGACAGCCCTAGCATGTATTCAGTATGGACGGTGGGTGTTAGCGCCGAAGTGGTGACATGGTATGTAGGAGGACTGCTGGGCCATGATAGCAGGCTGTAAAGCCTATGCCCAGAGTCGGACACATAAAAAAAAAAAAAAAAAATGTTGCTGGCAGATGTGTCTGTCAGAAGTGTGCAGCAGCTGTTGCATGATGATCTGGGCTACAGGAGTTTTTGTGCTCGTAAAAAACCACTGCTAACAGCACTTCAGAAGAAAAAGAGAGTAAATTTTTGTAAGAAATATCTTGCCTGGAGTGAGGAGCAATGGAAAACTGTGCTTTGGAGTGATGAGTCAACATTTGCTGTCACTGGTACCCCTTCATCACGAGTGTACCGCAAACCAGGCAGTGATCCCCTGGATCCTAAGTACACTTCCAAGTTTGTTAAATACCCAGCCTCACTCATGGCTTGGGGCTGCTTTACATATTATGGTGTTGGTAGGTTGGTAATTCTACCTGCAAATGAAAAAGTGAACTAGAACAATTATTTGGAGCTCTTATGTGATGTTTTAAGTGACTCTTTTGATAAAACCAAGGCAAGAGTATTTATGCAAGATTCTGCCCCTGCACATGTTGCAAAGTCAGTGAAACAGTGGCTAACAGACTGTGAGGTTCCCTTTATTCGAGATTGGCCCAGAAACAGCCCAGATATCAATCCCATTGAGAATTTATGGGCGCACATGAAGCGGCAGCTGCGTAGTATGGACACATCATCTTTGCCTAAACTTGAGGCTGCAGCTATGGAGCAGTTTTAGTCCGTGTGTTCTGCAAAACTACACCATCAGTCTCCCCAGATGCCTTAAGAAGATAATAAAGGTGAAGGGGAATGCCAGTAAATACTAAATTCAGTGGTGAGTGTTAATTTATTTGTTTCTCCTTGCTAACCACAAGAATTTTTTCTTTTTTTAAGATGGCGTCAACACTTTCCGCGCTTACTGTATTTCCCTCGCCTTTTTTTTGTTCCTCTATGTCTTTACTACGGATTTCCTCTTATATTTCTTTCAATATGCTTATTATATTTGCCATTTTTATGTCTTTTGAAATTTGTTTTTTTTCTTCTTATTTCTTCCTCATCTATACCAGTGATTATTATAGATTTGTTGATATCTGCTGAACATGTTCTTTCCTAATTGTATCTTTACATGAATGAGTCAAGCTCACATTGTCCCGTTTCTTAAACCATTTTCATCGTATGAATCCTTAAATTTATTAATTCTTTTGACACACACTTTTCATTTGGTAGTGCATTCCACTGATCAACACACTTTTCATTTGGTAGTGCATTCCAATGATCAATTGCCCTACTTGGGAAACTAAATTTCCTTACATCTTTATCACCTCTCTTTTTATGCAGTTTTTTTGCGGTGTTCTCTTGCTGATGCATTCCCATAGGTTATATAACCATTTAAGTCTATTTTCTCCTTCCCTGATATGCATTTATATAGCATAATCATGTCTCCTCTGGTGGTGGCGACCATCATCCACTCACTTGATGTAGTGCTGCCTACTTCTTCCTTAGCCTTTATCATTCTTTTTCTGTGCTTCCCTCCTTTCTTCCTATTTCTCCTATATTTCCTGTCACTTCTTACTGCTTTCCTTTACAGGTGGCATTACATTGAGTGACAAGCCAAATGGTTTCCTGTAAGCCAAGAAACCATTTACAACACTGGGTGGTAACCATATAACCAAACCATACGTGCTCCCTACATGTCAACAAGTGGGTTGGTGGAGGGTTAGTGCCCCTCCCCGTAAAATAAATAACTCAAAGTCAAATGGCCACCCCTTATGGGATTGTGGTGTCTGGCAATAGATAGATAGATAGATGTCTCCTCTTTTCCTTCTCTCCTGTAATGTCGGTAGATTCAGTTTTTCTAGTTTTTCTTTGTAGCTTAGATCCCTTTAGCTTGGTACCCATCTTGTAACAGCCCTTTAAACTTTTTCAATCTTATCTATGTGTTTTGAGATGAGGACTCCAGACCACTGATTCATACTCCAGGGTTGGTGTGATGAATGATGTTATTGTCTTTCTTAGCATGTCTTCATTTATGTATGTGAATGCAATTCTCATATTTGCAAGCAGTGTATACATGTTCCGTACCTTCTCATTGATGTGATCAGCTGGAGATAATCTGTTACTGATAATCACATCTAGGTCCTTCTCTCTTTTTGATGTGTGTAAAGTTTTACTTACTAACTTATAATCCCAATCAGGTCTTTTTCCACTTTTACCAAACTTGATTACATGACACATGTTCACATTGAATTCCATTTGCCATGTATTGCTCCATTCATGAAGTTTATTTTATTCTTCTTGTAGCTCTTTACAAGAGCTTACTAAACTTGATTACATGACACATGTTCACATTGAATTCCATTTGCCATATATTGCTCCATTCATGAAGTTTATTTTATTCTTCTTGTAGCTCTTTACAAGAGTCTGCATTAGTAATTCTCCTTTGTATTTTTGCATCATCAGCAAACATATTTAAATAGCTTTCATTTCCAATGTTGGTATCTGTGTCATTTATATACACTAAAAACACAATTGGTGCCAGCACTGAGCCCTGTGGAACTCCACTAGTCACTTCCCTCCATGATGAGTTATTTCCCCTTAGTACTGTTTTCATTTCCATTTTTTTTTAGAAAATCTTGCATCCAACAGTACAGTTTGCCTCGGAGTCGTACTTGATAGTACAGTTTCCATAAAAGTCTTTGGTGCGGTACTCTGTCCAATGTTTTCTTGATATCTAAATAGGTACTGTCCACACATCCTTCTCTTTTCTGTAGTATTCCTGTTAGTCTGTCATACTAGCTCAACAGATTAGTAACACATGATTTTCCCTTTCTGAAACCAAACTGTCTTTCTGTTATCATATTGTGTTCTTCTAGATGAATTGCCCAAACTTTTGTTATCAGATTTTCTAGTACCTTGCTTACAACACTGGTTAGTGATACTGGTCGGTAGTTGAGTGGATTTTGTCTATTCCCTTTCCTGAATAAGGGAACAGTGTTTGCTTTTTCCACATATCAGGTAGTTTACCTTGTCCCAAGGATTCCTTTAATATTAAAGATAATGGTTTACTTAATTCCTTTGCACATTCATGTAGCATCCAAAATGAAATTTGATTAGGACCATTTACTTTTCCTTTGTCTAATTTACTTAACCTCTTCTGTATTTTGTTTTCTGATATTTATAAACTGTATCTGGTAATATGTGTGGGCATGCATGTTCCATATCATCCCTCTCAAAATTATTTTCTTCTGTAAACACTGATTGGAAATTCTTATTTAGTCTCTATCTATCTATTGCCGGATGCCTCAGTCCCGCACGGGGTGGCCACAAACAAATCCCCTCCATGTCGCTCTGTCCCCCGCATCCATCCCTCCATCTCATCCTCGGCCTCCCCCTCCCTCTTGCCCCCTCCACCTCACTCACACACACTCTCCTCGTCAGTCTTTCACTCTCCATCCTCTCCACATGCCCAAACCACCTTAACGTGTTTCTCCTAACGCTTCCTATCACGTCCACAACCACACCACAATGCTCCTTCGCTTCCAGTCTGTCTCTCCATGTGACTCCACATGCTCCTCTCAGATAACTAATTTCCACTGCTCTCACTCTTGACTTCTGTCCTTCCAACATGGTCCAAGCTTCACTTCCATATGTCAGAGTTGGTACCACAATACTGTCATGTAACAACTTTTTCACTTCCATGCTCACCTCCCTGTTTCTTATCACTGCTTTCAACAAACCAGCAACCTTCCTTCCCTGCTGCACCCTTTCGAGCACTTCACCCTCTAGACTTCCATCCTTACTCATCACACTGCCCAAGTACTTAAATGCACTCACATTCTCAATATCCTTCCCATCCAGTCTCACTGTACATTCACTGGCTTCACCTCTCTCGAAGACCATCACTTTACTCTTCCCTACATTCACCTTTAGATTCCGTTTCTTACACACTCTCCCAAACTCATCTACCAAGCCTTGCAGCTCCCCTTCGTCTTCTCTCAACAACACAGTATCATCTGCAAACAACAGTACAGGGAGTTTCCAAACATTGCCCTCTCTCACTAGGGCCGCTTCAACATCCACTGCTCGACCTTGTATCTCTTTTATAACCCCATCCATGTACAGATTGAACAACCATGGAGACATGACACATCCTTGTTTCAATCCAACCTTCAAATGGAAAGATTCACTCAGTTGCGCCATCCACACGCACTGCAGCCTTAGCACCCTCATACATACTCTTCACTGCCTTCAACAACTTCTCATCCACTCCATATATTCTTAATACCTTCCACAATCCTTGTCTATCCTTCTCCAGATCCATGAAGGCTGCATACAACTTCTTGCCCTTCTCTAGAAACTTTTCCACTAAGGATCTAAGAATGAATATCTGGTCTACACAACCTCTTCCCTTCCTAAAACCTCCTTGTTCTTCTCCAACTAATTCCTCTGTAAATTCCGTAACTCTGTCAATAAGTATCCTACCATATACTTTTCCCATTACACTTGGTGCTGGGATGAGGGTGTAGAAGCTGCAGTTAAGGAGAAAAGAAGGCTTTTCCGGGAATGGAACAAGGGTGGTAACAGGGAGGAGTAATTGTCTGCCAAGCGCAGGGCTAGAAGAGAGGTATACAGGGCGAAGTCTGAGTCACGGAGACTTTTACTTGGTGATCTAAATCATGGAGAAAGGAAAAATATGATTTTTAGGGTGGCAAATCAGGTGAAGAGGGATAATCGGGACATTGTAGGTGAGCAGTGTGTGAAGAATGATGATGGAAGGGTGGTGGTGAGCAGTGGGGATATTAAAGATGCATGGAGAGAGCCGATTGTTGAATGAGGAGTTTGATTGGGATAGAGATGGTTTGGAGCCCGCTGATCCAGTGTTTGGCCCTTGGCCTTTGATTGACGCTGCTACTGTGAGTGAGGCAATAGGCGGGATGCGGGTGGGGAAGGCGGCAGGTGTGTCTGGGTTGACTGCCGAAATGTTGAAGGTCTCAGGAGATAATGGGGTGAGGTTAGTCACTGACCTGATAAATAGGATTATATATGAGTGTGTTGTCCCAGATGATTGGCTGAGGAGTGTAATTGTAAATGTGTACAAGGGAAAGGGTGATGCCCTGGAAAGGGGAAATTACGGAGGTATAAAGCTTTTAGATCAGATAATGAAGGTAATGGAGAGAGTTCTAGAAGGTATGATTTGAGAAAGAGTGAATATAGATGAGATGCAGTTTGGGTTTATGCCAGGCAGGGGGACCACTGATGCCATATTCATTGTTCGACAGCTTCAGGAAAAATATATTGGAAAGAAAAGGGAATTGTATTTTGTTGATTTGGAAAAGGCCTTTGACAGAGTCCCTAGAGAGGTGGTGAAGTGGGCAATGAGAAAGCTAGGGTTGGAAGGGTGGCTGGTTAGGGTGGTGATGGCCATGTACATGGGTGCTCGCACCCAGGTAAGAGTGAATGGAGCTTTGAGTGATGAGTTTTCCGTGAATGTTGGTGTGCATCAGGGGTCAGTTTTGAGTCCCTTGTTGTTTATCATGGTGCTTGAAGCCCTCTCACGTGACTTCAGAGATGGACTCCCATAGGAGATGTTGTATGCTGATGATTTGGTGTTGATTGCGGAGAATGAAAAGGAGGCAGAGTAAAGATTTAAGAAGTGGAGAGATGGTATGGGGCACAAGGGCTTGAGGGTGAATGCAGATAAAACAAAAGTGATGATATCTAGGGTTGGTGGCGGTACAATCAGAGGAGAGGGAGAGTGGCCATGTGCAGTTTGCCACAAGGGTGTGGGAAGCAATTCCATCTTGTGTAGTGTTTGTGATAAGTGGGTGCACAAGAGATGTAGTGGTATTAGAGGTAGACTGCGAGATGATGCTGATTTCATGTGTGCGGCGTGTCGGGGAGAGCAGGTGGAGATTGTTAGGCGTGAGAGGGTTGAACTTGTAGGTGAGTCTCTTCAGTGTGTGGAGGAGTTTTGTTATTTGGGAGACATGTTATGTGCTGGAGGTGGGGCTGGAGTTAGCTCGGTTGCTAGGGTGAGAAGTGGTTGGAAGAAGTTCAGGAAGCTGTTGCCTCTCCTGACATTGAGAGGACTCTCCTTACGTGCTAAGGGATCGTTGTATGCAGCATGTGTTAGGAGTGTGATGCTGTGTGGTAGTGAGACCTGGGCAGTGAAGGAAGAGGATATTCGCAGGTTCAAATGTACAGAAATGACAATGATTAGGTGGATGTGCAGTGCATCACTGCGTGCAAGGCCTGGGGGGGCTGGGTTTACGATGGAAGAGTTGAGAGGTAGGATGGGACTGGAATGTATTGGTGTTGTGATGAGGAGAGGTAGGCTGAGGTGGTTTGGACATGTGGAGAGAATGGGGGATGATAATTGGGTACAGAAGGTGAGAGGTGTTAATATTGGGGGAGGGGTTGGGAGGGGTGGTCCGAGAAAGACTTAGGACGAGGTCATTAAGTGTGACTTAAGGGTTAAGGGACTGAACAGGGAGGCTGCCAGGGATCGAGCAGCGTGGAGTGCCGCCATTAGGTGACCAAGGCCGACGCATGCAAGCATGTTGGAGCCTTCAAAAACGAAACGAAATGAAACGAACTATTACACTGAGAAGGCAAATGCCTCTATGATTACAACACACTGCTTTTTCCCCTTTTCCTTTGTACAGAGGAATAATTATACCTGACTTCCAATCCTCTGGGACTCTACCCTCCTCCCAAGCCAATCTGCACACCTTCCACATCCATTCTGTTACTATCTCTCCCCCTTGCTTTAGCATTTCACCACACACTCCATCAATTCCTGGGGCTTGCCCCATTTTAACTTTCTTCATTGCTTCCACCACTTCCATCCTACAGATTTCTTCCTCTCTTCTCACAACCCTCTTCTCCTCGCCATTCCCCAGCCACTTATACTTGCATTTCTTTCATTCTCTATGTTCAACAGTTCATTAAAGTGTTCTCTCCATCTGTTTACTTTTTCTCCCTTCTCCACTAGTAATCTACCATTTTTATCTTTCACACCCCCACTGACTTCGTTGGCACCCTGTCTAGCTCTCTTTACCTCCTTCCAGAACATTTTCTTACATTCCCTCCAGTTTGCACTCAAATTCCTTCCAATTTCCTCATCCACTTTCTTCTTACTCTCTCTTACTAATCTTTTCACCTCTCTCCTCCTCTCTACATATAACTCTCCCGTCCGTCTCTCAGCTTCTTCGACGCCCCTGTTCCTCATCCACTTATTATATGCTTTCTTCTTTTGTTCCACAGCCTCTCTCACCTCTTCAGTCCACCATGCTGTTCCCTGAACCCCCTTTCATCTTCTCTTCACCCCACACACCACCTCACATGCTGCACAGATTTCTTCAGTGAATATCTTGCACACACCTTCCACGTCCCCCATCTGCTGCAATCTATATTTACCCAATCGCTCCTCCACTTCCCTTTTATATTCAGCCTTTATTCCATCCTCTTGTAACAAATACTACCTCCTGTCCTTCCCTTCTTCTCTTCCTCCATCTTGTTTGGGTTCTGATTCTGGCCATCAGAAAGTCCACTCTCCCAACCTCTATATACTCTTGCATCCATTACACATCTTCTCATCCTTTCATCCACACACACACAGTCAATCATTGCCTTCCGTTCATTCATTTCACCGTCCACCCTTCCCACCACTCGCCATGTATACCTATGGATCATTTTGTGCCTGAAGAGGGTATTAGCTACCACCAACCCCCTCCCAGCACAAATGTCCACTAAAGCACTGCCATTTTCATCCATCTCTGCAGGCACACCCCACTCACCAACCACTCCATCCACCTTCTCATTCCCTACTTTTCCATTCATATCTCCAATCAGAAACACTCTCTCATTCCTCTCAAACTTTTCCAAGCAGGCTTCCACATTTGTCCAGAACTCTGCTCTCACTCTGCTTACACAATCTTGCGTTGACATATACACGCACACATTTGCCCACATTTGTAGTCCAACTTTCACTCTTACCCACATTTGTAGTCCAACTTTCACTCTTACCCACATTTGTAGTCCAACTTTCACTCTTACCCACACAATCCTTGCCCCAACTGATCCATACTCTCTTATATTCTCCTTCCATCTGTTATTGACAGCAATACACACTCCCTCGTTCGCCCTCTCATTTTCACCCACTCCCGCACATATACCCCATCCATGCTCCCATTCTCTCACACTCTCACCTCGCCATTTAGTTTCAGTTATTCCACATATATCCACTTTTGCACTCTCAAGCACCTGTACAATCTCTCTCTCTTTCACCTCTTCATTCATACCCCTTACATTCCATGTTGCAATCTTTAACACATCCTTTGTCCGGTCCTTTTTGGTCAACTTTTGGTCAGTCCTGGTCCGAGGCTTCTTGTTCGTATTTTTAGTTAGTTATCTTTCTTTTGTGTATAATTGATCCCCTCATCCATAATGGATTGTATTTTATCTTTTACTTTGGTTTTGCTTCGGATGTAGCTTTGGAAAAGCTTCGGTTGATCACTACTTTTATTTATGATGTCTTCCTCAAACTGTCTTTGGGCTTCTCTCCTTATTCTTGTGTAATCGTTTCGTGCCTGTTTATATGGTAGTTGTTATAATTATGACCTCTCACTATTGTGTCTTCTGTATCTGTTCCACAACAAGTCTCTTTTTTCTTTTGATTTCCAACATTCTGTATTAAACCATTTCTTTATTTTCTTTTCTGCTTCTTTGTGCTGTGGAATGTACTTCTGAACTCCTATTTCATAAAGTTCTCAGAATTTTTTGTATGTAACATTTAAATCTTGTCCTCTAAGTTCCTTTTCCCAATCTGTTTCTAAGAAGTACTTCTTTAGGTTATGGTAGTTTCCCTTTTTATGGTTTAGGTTCTTTTTGTTAACTATGTCATATGCAATCCTGAAGTTGCAGTTTAGTACTGCATGGTCACTTTTGCCGAATGGTGGGTGATACATTAAATTGTCAATATTGTTTTCTTGCCTAGTATATAGAAGATCTGGTACTGATGGTACATCAAGTCCTGTTTTTCTGGTGCTTTCCTTTATATGTTTCATTAGGAAAAACTCCTGCATTAGATCCAGGAGGTTTTGGTTCCAACAGCTTTCCTGGCTTGTTATATCAAGAGTATTCCAATTTATATTTGTATTAAAATCTCCACTTAGTATAATTCTTTTCAATTTCTCCTCCATTCTATGTAGTAATGCTCTTAAACTGTGAATTGTACTCTCTGCCAGGTCCTCGTATATGCCTCTTTTCCATGTGTTTGATCTGGGTGGCATGTATAAATTTACCACAATTACTTTCCCTTCAGATGTGTTAACCCTGTGAGATGTTTGGCCCTCCGCCAATTGCGTCCGTGCCAGATTCAGCAGGGCACACATAGAGTGCACCGTCATTCTGCAGTATTTGTACTTAATCGGCCACTGTACGCTAACTTTTTATGGTAGACTAATGAATGTGGTACCATTTTAAAGCTGAATAACTGCTCTTTATCATAGTATGGTTGAAAAAGGCAAATACGATAGCAAAAAGGCCAATAGGACGAGTAGAAGTTAGCCGAAAAGGAGAAATTGCTCACACTTCCATTGAAAAATATTTGTAAAACATTATGTATTAGAGGTATGTGAAATTTGATAGCAACTTATTAATCTACAGTAAATTCTCTTTCTATTGATATATAGATTATTGCAGTTTACTTTAGTTTTCACAGAGAAAAGTGAAAGCTCTAGCTGTCACGCTGGCAAGTATCCTTGCTGGTAGTACCGATATTATTCATGGTTTAAAAAAAGAAAGAAAAAGAAAAAAGAAAAAAGTGGTTTTACGCCTGGTATCCCCGAAGGGCTAAGGCGTTGCCCCTGGGTAGAGGACTTTTTGGATTGGAGCGTGTAGCATTTTATGACCGGATGCCCTTCCTGACGTCTACCAATGATCCTTGGGTTGGATTCGATCCTCCGACCCTTCGGTCAGAGCGGAACGCTCTAACCCACTGAGCCACGGCTGCTACTTATTCATGGTAAAAACCTATTTATTTTGCATATCTGTCTGATGTACTCATCACTGTAGAATCAAATACTGTAGTTGGAAAAGGATAAACAGGATAATGTAAAGGGAACAGTGCCAGACAGGAGATGGGAAACATGCAAAAAATATATATTGTTTCGTATGACTTGAATTCAGTTCATCAGAATCTCAACGGTTGGAGTTATGATGACTCAAAAACGCATCATCGGAATCTTAAAGGGTTAATCTCTACTGCATGCACTTCTACTTGTGAGGGTGTATCTAGTTCTGTTTCTTTGACTTTCAGATTTTTCTTTAGTAATATCATAATTCCTCCTCCTTTTTTAAGTTCCTATCTCTTCTCCATATATTGTGTTCCTCTAGGTTTAGGATGTCATTTGATATCCTTGGTGTTAATTTTGTTTCAGTTATGCAAATAATATGTGGTTCATTTTCTCTGATGTAATCATTCATGTCTAATAATTTAGATACAGTTCCATCTACATTTGATTACATCAGCTTAATCATCTTGTTTACATACTTGTCATGACTTGGGTCTACTACCTTCCTCCTTTTTATTCCCTCCTGGTTATGTACCACCTTTGAACTTGCAATCCAAAAAAAATGTATTTTTCTCCTCCTCTGATCTTCCCGCATTCTTTGGGTTTGCTTCCTCCATCTTCTCTTTTAGTAATTCCATTTCCTCTTGAGTAAGGCATCTATTTATCCATATATTTTTGAAGTCCTCTTTTTCCATAAGTTTCTTTGCATTTTTTAGTACTTTCTCCACAGTGTTTACACTCTGGCAGGTTACTTTTAGGGGCCTTGATTTATTTCTCTCATATTTCCCAAGCCTTTTGTGCTCCTTTATGTCTTTATTGCAGATTTCCTCTGATACTTCCTTCAATATGCTCATTACATTCACTATCTCTTTTTTGTCTCTTGAGACCTTGTCTTTTATTTCTTTCTCCTTTATACCAGTAATTACTATAGATTTGTTTGTATCTGCTGAATCTGCTGTGTGTGTGTGTGTATGTGTGTTTTTTTTCTTACCTAATTGTATCTTTACAGGAATGAGTCAACCTCGTACTGTCCCGTGTATTAAACCATTTTTATCATACATATCTATAAATTTATGAATTGTTTTGGCACACACAATTTCAGTTGGTAGCACATTCCACTAATCAGTTGCTCTATTTGGGAAACTAAATTTTGTTACGTCTTTATCACCTCTCTTTTCATGCAGTTTTTTGCAGTGTCCTCTTGCTGATGTTTCCCAGTAGGTTATACTGTATACTCATTTATATCTATTTTCTCCTTCCCTGATATGCATTTAAATAGCATAATCATGTCTCCTTTTCTCCTGTAGTGTTGGCATATTCAGTTCTTCAAGTTTTTCTTTGTAGCTTAGATACCTTAAGCTTGGTACCCATCTTGTAGCTGCCCTTTGAACTTTTTCAATCTTATCTTTGTGTTTCTTGAGATGAGGATTCCAGACTACTGATGCATTCTCCAGGGTTGGTCTGATGAATGATATTATTATCTTTCTCAGCATGTCTTCATTTTGTAAATGTGAATACTCTTCTCTTATTTGCAAGCAGTGTATACATGTTCCATTCCTTCTCACTGATATGATCAGCCAGAGATAGTCTGTTATTGATAATCACACCTAGGTCCTTCTCTCTTTCTGATATGTGTAGGGTTTTACTTCCTAACTTATTATCCCAGTTTGGTCTTTTTCCATTTTTCCCAAATTTAATTACATGACACTTGTCCACATTGAACTCCATTTGCCATTTATTACTCCATTCTTGAAGTTTACTTAATTCATCTTGTAGCTCTCCACAAGAGTCTGTGTTAGTAATTTTCCTTTGTATTTTTGCATCATCAGCAAACTTATTTAGATAGATTTCATTTCCAGTGTTACTTTCTATGTCATTTTTTGTACATTAAAAACATAATTGGTGCCAGCACTGAGCCCTGTTGAACTCTTCCCTGCATGGTGGGTAATTTCCCCTTAATACAGGTCTCATTTCCCTGTTTCTGAGAAAATCTTGCATCTAACAGTACAGTCTGCCTCGGATTCCTCCTAGATGGTACAGTTTCCACAAAAGTGATTGGTGCGGTACTCTGTCAGATTCTTTCTGGAAATCTAGATAGATGCTGTCCACCCACCCTTCTCTTTTCTACAGATTAGTAATACTGTATATGATTTTCCCTTTCTGAAACCAAACTGCCTTTCTGTTATCATAATATGTTCTTTTAGATGGTTTACCCAAACTTTTTGTATCCGCTTTTCCAGTACTTTACTTACAATACTGGTTAGTGATACAGGTCGATGGTTGAGTGGATTTTGTCTATTCTCTTTCTTGAATAGGGGAACAATGTTTACTTTCTTCCAGATATCAGGCAGTTTACTTTGACCAAGTATTCCTTGAATATTAATTATATTGGTCTACTAAACTCCTTTGCACATTCCTGTAGCACCCAACCTGAAATTTTTTTAGGACCATTTGCTTTTCCTTTGTCTGCTTTACTTACTGGTAGCTCCTCCTGTATTTCTTTTTCTGATATTTTTATGTCTGATAATATGTGTGGACATGCTTGTTCCATAATCGTCCATCTCAAAATTATTTTCTTCTGTAAAAACTGATTGGAAATTTTTATTTAGTGCATCACAAATATCTTTCTTTTGTGTGTAGGCGATCCCCTTATCTGTAATGGATTGTATTTTATCTTTTACTTTGGTTTTGCTTCGGATGTAGCAGTAAAATAGCTTCAGTTGATCACTACTTTTATATATAATGTCTTCCTTAAATTGTCTTTGGGCTTCTTTCCTTATTCTAGTGTAATCATTTCTTGACTGTTTATAGTTATTATATACCCTCATACTATTGTGTCTTCTGTATCATTTCCTCAACAAGTCTCTCTTTTCTTTTGATTTTTTCATTCTGTATTAAACCATTACTTTATTTTCATTTCTGCTTCTTTGTGCTGTGGGATGTAATTTTGGACTCCTATTTTTTAATTCACAGAATTTTCTATATACAACATTTAAATCTTGTCCTTTAAGCTCTTTTTCCAAATCTGTTTCTAAGACTTACTTCTTTAGGTCATGGTAGTCGCCCATTTTCTAGTTTAGGCTCATTTTGTAACTTTCATTACTGTTAACTATGTCATATGCAATCCTGAAGTTGCAATTTAATACTGCTTGGTCACTTTTACTGGATGGAGGCTGATACTTTATATTGTCAATATCATTTTCTTGGGTAGAAAATATAAGATCTTTGCATCATCAGCAAACAGACTTGCATAACTGTTCACTCCATCTACCATATCATTTACGTAAATCAGGAACATTACTGGCGCCAACACCGAGCCCTGTGGGACACCACTTGTTACTTCTCTCCATCCAGATGTCCTGTCCTTTATTACTGTCCTCATTTGTCTGTCACTCAAAAAGTCTCTTATCCATTCCAGGAGGCTTCCTTTCAGTCCTCCGATATGCTCTAATTTCCACATTAGTCTCTTGTGGGGTACCTTGTCGAAGGCCTTCTCCATATCTAAATACACACAATCCACCCAACCGTCTCTCTCCTGTAGCACGTCAATCACCCTTGAGTAAAAGCTCAATAAGTTGGAAACACATGACCTCCCACTTCTGAATCCAAACTGACTTTCAGTTAGAATATTCATCCTCTCCAGATATTTTACCCATCTATCTTTCAGGATTCTCTCACATAATTTCGCAACCATGCTGGTTAGAGACACTGGTCTATAGTTTAGGGGTTCTTCCTTGTTTCCTCCCTTATAGACTGGTATCACATTTGCCCTCTTCCATTCCCAAGGCACTTTCCCTTCTTCCAGGGAACACACAATTAAACTGTGAATCTTATCCGCCAGTTGTTCTCTGCATTCCTTAAGTACCCAGTTAGAGATTCTATCCGGTTCTGGGGTCTTGGAGGAAGGTAAAGTCCCGGAGGATGGAAGTCAGGTAAAATTATTCCCCTGTACAAGGGAAAAGGAGAGAAAGAAGTATGTGATAATCATAGGGGCGCATGTCTTCTTAGTATAATAGGAAAAGTATATGGTAGGATGCTTACTGACAGAGTTAGGGAAATAACAGAGGAATTAGTTGGAAAAGAACAGGGAGGTTTTAGGAAGGGAAGAGGTTGTGTAGATCATATATTCATTTTTAGGTCTTTAGTAGAAAAGTTTCTAGAGAGGAGAAAAAAGTTGTATGTGGCCTTCATGGATCTGGAGAAAGCATATAACAGGGTGGATAGACAAGGATTGTGGAAAGTATAAGAATATATGGAGTAAATGGGAAGTTGCTGAATGCTCTGAAGAGTATGTATGAGCGTGCTAAGGCTGCAGTGCGTGTTGACATTGAGCGTGCTAAGGCTTCAGTGCGTTTAGACATTGAGCGTGCTAAGGCTTCAGTGCGTGTAGACATTGAACTGAGTGAATTTTCCTAATTGAATGTAGGATTTAAACAGGGATGTGTTATGTCTCCATGGTTGTTCAGTCTGTACATGGATGGGGTTAAAAAAGAGATACAAGGTCAGGCAGTGGATGTTGGAGTGGCCCTAATGAGAGAGGGCAGTCTGTGTGGAAACTCTGTGTACTGTTGTTTGCAGATGATACTGTGTTGTTAAGTGAAGATGAAGGGGAGCTGCAAGGATTGGTGAATGAGCCTGGGAGAGTGTGTAAGATACTGAATCTGAAGATAAATGTAGGGAAGAGCAAAGTTATGGTCTTCAAGAGAAATAAAGTCATTGCATGTACATTGAGGTTGGATAAGGTGGAAATGGAAAATGTGAATGCATTTAAGTACTTGGGTAGTGTGATGAGTAAGGATGGAAGTTTAAAAGGTGAAGTGCTTGAAAGGGTGCAACAAGGAAGAAAGGTTGCTGTTCTTTGAAAACAGTGATAAGAAACAGGGAAGTAAGCATGGAAGTGAAAAAGGTATTGCATGACAGTATTGTGATATCAACTCTGTGGTATGGAAGTGAAGCGTGGACCTTGGAGGGACAGAAGTCAAGAGTGAGAGCAGTGGAAATTAGTTATCTGAGAGGTGGATGTGGAGTCACATGGAGAGACATAGTGACAAATGGGGAAGTGAAGGAGCTTTGTGGTGTGGATGTGGATGTGATAGGAAGCATTAGGAGAAACACGTTGAGGTGGTTTGGCCATGTGGAGAGGATGCAGAGCGAGAGACTGATGAGGAGAGTGTATGTGAGTGAGGTGTAGGGGGAGAGAGGGAGGGGAAGGCCAGGGCTGAGATGGATGGATGATATGGAGAGGTATTTGATAGAGTGAGGTGTGAGCTGGGAGAAGGGCAGTGAAATGACGGGGGACAGGGCGACATGGAGGTGATTTGTTTGTGCCCCCCCCCTTACGGGATTGTGGCGTTAGACAATAGATAGATAGAAAATGCCAGTCTCAGTTCCATAGGGCTAATGGTTACCGCACAATGGATCGTCAAATATTATAATAGTTACCCATCGCGTCTGAATGAAAATAGGAAAATTTTGGCCTATACCTATTTTTCACCACATAACCTTTCAAATGTCACCCAGATCAATATGAAATGTGTGCCCAGGCATGAAACATGCTGTATGAGTGTGCATAAAAAATGGAGGGGAAAAGATACCTTTGCATGCAAGATCTCTCTATTTATCTGTTGCCAGACACCTTAATCCCGTGTGGGGTGACCACAAAAAAATCGCATCCATGTCACTCTGTCCCCTGCCATTTTGCTGCCCTGTTCCCAGCTCACACCCCCCTCTCTCATATACCTCTCCACTCCATCTCTCCATCTCATCCTCGGTCTCCCCCTTCCTCTCCCCCCCACCACCTCACTTACATACACTCTCCTCGTCAGTCTGTCACTCTCCATGCTAGATAAAAAATATATAAATTCACTGCATAAGTAAATCATTCAATAAGAGAAATATTTATTTGCATATTGAAATGTATAAATGACGAAAAAACATTGTAATAATATGTTGTTAGAAAAAAAAAAAAACTACTATCTCCCAGACCAGAATAAATATGGGTATTTCACACCTCCAGTCCAAGGCTTGTCGAGTAAAAATATTAGGTTCTGCATGTAAGTGCAGAACTTCACTTCAAGAGAAGTAGAGTTAGTGAATATACTGTACAGTGAGATTGGATGGGTAGGAAATGGAAAGTGTGAGTGCATTAACCTGAGGAATTCCATCGACGTATGGGTACGTCACGATGTTTTGTCACAGCTACACCCATCGACTTACGGGTACATTATGCAGTTGCAAGGGTCATAATTTGCACAATTTTGAAGCTTCATGGGTGATTTTTGGTAGGCATATGTGGGAGACCTTCCTCTACTTGCTGTCAAGTGGGGATACTGCCTGGCCCCACCTAACCCCTCCCCCACTGGGCAATTCACCTATTAGCAGTAAGCTGGCCAGTAAAGGTATGTTGCCCCACGGTCTCTCCAATGACGAAATTCACGGTGAAAGTGATTCCTGAGGTGGAGGACAAAGAAATAAAGAAGCTAGAGCAAAAAACAAACAGAAATGATGAGGTGGTAATGTCATAAAGGAAGGTGCCATATGTGGATGTGTTTGGTGACTGAACAATGCATCTATTGCCTATATAAATATGTGAAAACCAATATAGTCTGTTACTACACATAAATTCGTACCAAATACGTAAATAAATATGTAATTGAAAGTGGCTTGAATTAGTTAACCCTTCCATAGTTAGTTTTCTTTAGCCAGGTACCCTGAAAAAGAAGGAAAACATCAGGTTGCATGACACCTGTATCAACATTTTTAAGCACAGGATTGCGATTTCTCTATGAATTTTTTATGTTTCTCACCAAAAGTGAAGGTTTAAGCCAATAAAAAAAAAAAAATCAGAAATGCTCAGGATTTTGGGGTATCATAGTTTGGAAATCAGTCGGGACATGACGGGCTAAAGTACTTGGGTAGTGTGATGAGTGAGGATTGAAGTTTGGAGGGTTAAGTGCTTGAAAGGGTGTAGCAGGAAAGAAAGGTTGCTGGTTCCTTGAAAGCAGTGATAAGAAACAAGGAAGTGAGCATGGAAGTGAGAAACCTACTACATGACAGTATTGTGATACCAACTGTAATGTATGGAAGTGAAGCTTAGACCTTGTTGGAGGGACAGAAGTCAAGAATGAAAGCAGTGGAAATGAGTTATTTGAGAGGAGCATTTGGAGTCACCTGGAGAGACGAATGAGGAAGTGAAGGAGCATTGTAGTGTGGATGTGGATGTGATAGGAAGCGTTAGGAGAATCATATTAAGGTGTTTTGGTCATGTGGAGAGGATGCAGAGTGAGAGATTGATGAGGAGATTGTATGTGAGTGAAGTGGAGGGGGGATGAGAGAGGGGGAGGTCAAGGATGAGATGGAGGAATGGAGTGGAGAGGTACAGTATATGGGAGGGGGGGGTGTGAGCTGGGAGCAGGGCAATGAAATGGCAGGGGACAGAGCAACATGGAGGTGATTTGTTTGTGGCTACCCCTTACGGGATTCAGGCGTCTGACAGTAGACAGACAGATAGATGTAAATCTATCTATCTATCTATTTCCAGACGCCTTGATCCCAAACGGGGTGGCCACAAACAAATTGCCTCCATGTCACTCTGTCCCCTGCCATTTCACTACCACGCTCCCAACTCACACCCCCCTCTCTCATATACCTCTCCACTCCATCCCTCCATCTCATCCTCGGCCTCCCCCTCCCTCTCGCCCCCTCCACCTCACTCACATACACTTTCCTCGTCAGTCTTTCACTCTCCATCCTCTCCACATGCCCAAACCACATTAACGTGTTTCTCCTAACGCTTCCCATCACGTCCTCAACCACACCACAACGCTCCTTCACTTCCTCATTTGTTTGTCTGTCTCTCCATGTGACTCCACATGCTCCTCTCAAATAACTCATTTCCACTGCTCTCACTCTTGACTTCTGTCCTTCCAACAGGGTCCAAGCTTCACTTCCATATCTCAGAGTTGGTATCACAATAGTGTCATGTAACAACTTTTTCACTTCCATGCTCACCTCCCTGTTTCCTATCACTGCTTTCAACGAACCAGCAACCTTCCTTCCCTGCTGCACCCTTTTGAGCACTTCACCCTCCAGACTTCCATCCTTACTCATCACACTGCCCAAGTACTTAAATTCACTCATATTCTCCATATCCTTCCCATCCAATCTCACTGTACATTCACTGGCTTCACTTCTCTCGAAGATCATTATTTTACTCTTCCCCACATTCACATTTAGATTCCGTTTCTTACACACTCTCCCAAACTTATCAATCTTTGCAGCTCCCCTTCGTCTTCACTCAACAACACAGTATCATCTGCAAACAACTGTACAGGGAGTTTCCAAACACTGCCCTCTCTCACTAGGGCCGCTCCAACATCCAATGCCCGACCTTGTATCTCTTTTATAACCCCATCCATATACAGATTGAACAACCATGGAGACATGACACATCCTTGTTTCAATCCAGCCTTCAAATGGAAAGATTCACTCAGTTTGCCATCCACATGCACTGCAGCCTTAGCACCCTCATACATACTCTTCTCTGCCTTCAACAACTTCCCATCCACTCCATATATTCTTAATGCCTTCCACAAACCTTGTCTATCCACCCTGTCATATGCTTCCTCCAGATCCATGAAGGCTGCATACAACTTCTTGCCCTTCTCTAGAAACTTTTCCACTAAGGATCTAAGAATGAATATCTGGTCTACACAACCTCTTCCCTTCCTAAAACCTCCTTGTTCTTCAACTAATTCCTCAGTAATTTCCCAAACTCTGTCAATAAGTATCCTACCATATACTTTTCCTATTACACTGAGAAGGCAAATGCCCCTATGATTACCACACACTGGTTTTTCCCCTTTTCCTTTGTACAGAGGAATAATTATACCTGACTTCCAATCCTCCAGGACTCTACCCTCCTCCCAAGCCAATCTGCACACCTTCCACATCCATTCTATTACTATCTCTCCCCCATGCTTCAGCATTTCACCACACACTCCATCAATTCCTGGGGCTTTCCCCATTTTAACTTTCTTCATTGCTTCCACCACTTCCATCCTGGTGATTTCTTCCTCTCTTCTCACAACCCTCCTTCTCCCTGCCATTCCCCAGCCACTTATACTTGCATTACTTTCATTCTCTATGTTCAACAGTTCATTAAAGTGTTCTCTCCATCTGTTTACTTTTTCTCCCTTCTCCACTAGTAATCTACCATTTTTATCTTTCACACCCCCACTGACTTCGTTGGCACCCTGTCTAGCTCTCTTTACCTCCTTCCAGAACATTTTCTTACATTCCCTCCACTTTGCACTCAAATTCCTTCCAAATTCCTCATCCACTCTCTTCTTACTCTCTCTTACTAATCTTTTCACCTCTCTCCTCCTCACTACATATAACTCTCTCGTCCGTCTCTCAGCTTCTTCGTCGCCCCTGTTCCTCATCCACTCATTATATGCTTTCTTCTTTTGTGCCACAGCCTCTCTCACCTCTTCAGTCCACCATGCTGTTCCCTGAACCCCCTTTCGTCTTCTCTTCACCCCACACACCACCTCACATGCTGCACAGATTTCTTCTGTGAATACCTTGCACACACC
>JAGKTI010004113.1:41115-52502 GCA_018397915.1 Birgus latro
ATGATGATTTAAATTTTGTGGCAGTAACATGGGTCTAACAGTTTAAACCGAAGCCTAAACTCACGCGTTCACTTAATCATTTCCATGCGTCACCTTTGTCTGGCCTACGTGATCTGGTGACAGTGAAAAATAAATAATTTTCGCGGCTATGAATGACTATAATCAATAATCAGACTCTGCCTAAGCTCATAGACATCATTTAGTACAACAAGATGATAAACACAAACTCAACTACAAAATTCCGAATTCAAAGTGTAAATACAACCTATCGCGAATTTTATCCTCAAATTAACTTTCTTTGCCTCTTTATCAAAAACAGAACATGAATTTGCACGTCCAACTCGCTCCACACGGTCTTACATGTAATAATATTACACTCCTGCTACACTTTAACTAAGATCAAGCCCAAAAAATGAATTTCAAGGTCCACTTCCCATACATTGCATCAGTCTAAACAGCGTCCAGAGCTACACTTACACCACACTAAAACTAACCTAAATTACACTTATATTACACTTGCATTATACTTATACTAACTTATATTACACTTATATTACTTGTATTATACTTATAGTACACTTAAAATTATGCTTATATTACACCTATAATTATGGCACTACACGGGTGCATCCTCCAGAAAAAAAAATTTGAACATCATAAGTCTTCATACAATACTCTTCTACACTTCCTAGAGACACGTGTGCGGACGGGACAGACTTACCCAACTTGACTGTGAATTACTCTATGAACTCTAGATTAAGACAGTGTTCTCCCTATCTGATATTCCCCATAAGTGGCACCTGTCGGTCCACGAATAATATGCGTACCCCAGGGGGTCACTTCCCTGTCACCAGTGAACTCCCGAAAATTCAGTAGAAAAATGTGCTCCAGTCAACCTCCTGCCTGAATGATAACATGGTCGTCTCACCTGGACAAACCTGTACTCTCGCTGCTAGGATCGTCACAGGGACGCTTCACATGCTTTCAACCTACTACCACATTTACGCTCTCCATTCATACTTCCTTGTGCTTCCAGCTCTCCACCTAGTAACTGATGAGCGCCTGTTAGGTCCTGAAGTCTCTGTTACACCCTAGGCTGTGCTGACTGTAGAGTGAGAGGATACCGGTTACCCCTCGGATTAAAGCAACATAATATCTCCACTGAACTGGGCTACGCCCATGACACATACTCCGATTAACCACAATCACGAGATTAAACTCTCTCTCTGAACTCGCAAACTACCATAGTCAATATTCAGACCGTCCGACCCGCACACACTTCCCTATCCAGCACTTAACTAAATATTACCATAACCATCTTATCAACACTTCATCACACTACAACACTTCTAACATTCCTCGATTAGTCTGCGTGGAGGTCGTCTTTCACGTGGTGGTAATTGTTCATCCTCTGGATCAGGTATGAACGCTTCGTCCAGGGGTTCTAAAAGCCACTCTTCCCTTCCATAATAGGGTTTTACCTGTCCAGCAGCTCTTTGCAACACTTTCCCTGTGAATACATTTTCTATCACGTATACGCTACCTTCCATTAACACTTCCACCACACGATACGGACCATCCCACTTCACGTTAAGTTTACGACACGTGCCAGGAATCACTGTTTCTTTCTTGACCCATACAAGAGTACCAACTTCAACTACTTGGTTTTCCTCCTCCTATTCGCTACATCTCGGTACCTTCTCGACATTTTTTGGTGAGTGTCCCGTATGAGGGCGTGAGCTGTGGTGATCTCGTCCTCCTCACCATGGACTGAAGGTAATGACGCACTGACCAGTCTGGGAGGGTGGCGAGAAAAGAAGGCGAAGTACGGTTGCTGACCCGTTGATGTATGCACTGCCTGGTTCATGGCGATCTGACAAGACTGGAGCAACTGGGGCCATCGGAGAGGGTGGCCCTGACATAAAGCAGAGAGGACGGATTTCAGGGTCCTGTGCATCCTCTCAGTCACTCCATTTCCTTGGGGATGATAAGGGGTCGTGTAGAACAAAGTGATTTGGTGTCGCTGGCAAAACCGCTGGAACTCTTGACTGGTGAACTCGCCTCCGTTGTCCAGGACAATTCCACGGAGAGTGCCATAATCTGCCACATACTGCCGTTGCTTGTCTGTGATTTGTGTGGTCTGTTTAGTTGTAAGGGGGAAAAACCTGACAAAATGACTATAATGGTCCACTACTGTGAGCACATAGCGATAACCTTGGGTTCCAGCAACCATGTCTGTGAGATCTATACCAATCCTCTCCAGTGGTTTACTCACTGGGGGTAATTCCTTCCACTGTTGCTGCAATCCAGTGTTCTGCTTAAATCTTTGACAAGTTACACACTTTTTAACATATTCACATACATCCACTTTAAGGTTTTGCCAGTAATACAGTTCTTCAGCTTTGTTAATAGTTTTCTTCTGCCCTAGATGTCCTGTCAGTTCATGGGCGTGTTGCAATGCCTGAACAACTAAGATACAAGGAACTAAGAGACTATAATAAAGACTACCGTCTGCCTTTACACATACATAATACAATATTTCTTCTACCAAGGCAAACTGATCTAAAGCATTCTTTGGCAGTCTTTTAGTGGGAATCCTACCACCTTCTAAATACTGCGCAAGTTCTCCCCATACTGGTTCTACTCTCTGGCGATCTCTCATCTGTTCTCGGTTCAACCCAAGCCAGGTGGCTTCAGGCGATCGGACTACCACTCGAACTGGGCATGATAACTGATCCGCAACAAAATTATCTTTACCTTTGAGATATTGTATATCAATTGTACTCTCTCATTTCCAGAATCCATCGGTTCTATCTTGGTGATTTAGTCCTGCGTTTGAATATGCTGGTTAGTGGTTGGTGATCTGTGATCACTGTGAACCATGTACCCCATAAGTAATGGTGATAATTTCGGCATGCAAGAACTATCGCTAGAGCCTCTTTATCGGTGGTTGAATAACGAGACTCGCAAGGGGTCAACTTTTTTTAGAAATACCCGATTGGTTTGTTAGTACCGTCAGCTTGTACTTGACTAAGGACTCCCCCAGTGTGGGTGTTACTTGCATCCATAGTAAGAATGAATGGCTGATCTACTTTAGCTCCAACTAAAACAGGGGCATTGGTAAGGCAAGATTTGAGATGTTCAAATGTGTTCTGACATTCGCCCATCCAGAGAAAAGTGGTTCGTGATTTTGTCAAATTAGTGAGTGGTGTAGCGACGCGTGCAAACGATGGTACATGTTTTCTATAGAATCCGCACATTCTGAGGAATCGTCTCACTTCTTTCACAGTGGTGGGTGGCTTCATTTTAACTATGGCTTCTATATTCTTTGGATCCGGTTTACTACCTTCTGCCGAAATCTAGTGACTCAGGAAAGTCACTTCTTTACATCCAAATTCACACTTGCTGAGATTTAGCTTTACACATTACTAGCAAGCAGTTCGAAAAGTTGTCTTAAACGATCCAGTAGGGTAGGAAAACTGGGGGCCCATAAGATTAAGTCATCTAGGTAGTTTTTAACCCAACCTTCCTGTAGAAGGGGTGTTAGCAAATTGACCATTTGACGTGAGAAGATTGCAGGAGAACAGTTAAGTCCAAAGGGAAGGTGACGAAAACGATAGAGAGCCACACCATCACTGAAAGTAGTCAGATCTCGACTCTCCTCATCTAACAAAATCTGAAAATATGCCTCTCGCATGTCCAGAGTGACGTAATATTGATGTCCAGTGGCTTGGTCCACTAATTCATCTAGCCGCGGAAGTGGATAGACATCGGCTGCGAGATGCCGGTTTACATGGCGGTAATCGAGGCACATTCGTTTACTTCCATCTGGTTTATTAACCAAGACGATAGGTGATAACCAGGCTGCTGTGGATCTTTCAGTGATCTCTCTATCCTCCATGTCCTTCAACATATCAGTGATATAATTTGTTTAGCTTGAACAGAATAGCGATACATCGGGCCTCGACTGGGCTGAGGATTTTCAACTTTAATATGAGCTGGAGGACCCTTGATCAGACCTAATTCCCCTTGGTCTAGGATAAATAGAGGGTCATACTTTAGAATTAATTCAGTTAGTTCTTTTCGCTGGTCATCAGTGAGTTGTTGCCATTTCTGTTCATCAGTTAAAGCTTTCAATTTCTGACTGTGGGTACCCTTTTGTTCGACGTGATCATTCTCGGGTAGAAGGTCGTTTCGTATTTTAGTGGTTAACTTTGTCAGGGATTGGGCTGGTCACTCTCTCATACGAACCGATGATGGTACCTTTTCGTAACACTTTCACCTTTTTAATGGGGTTAACGAGTGGAACGTAGATGTTGTTTGCCTCATTTACTTGGACCAAATAAGGGTGACTATTATGACTCATTCTAGACTGTGGATAGATGATAAGATTAGTGGCTGGATCCACTTTCACAGGTACGGACACAAATTTAGATTGGTAAGGGTCTAACTGTAAGGTCGAAAGGAGGTTAATCTGTGAGAAGGTTTGTTTCGGTTTAGATAATACTACGGGTTCATCTTTAACTCTCCTCACCTTGTTCCTCTGTTGGCGGATATGGTTCACTACATAAGGTGCACCACCCCAGATCATAACTTTCTTCACTCCATCCCACATGAGTGTAGCTTGGCTCAACACGTCACATCCCAGGAGAATGTCTGTACTAAGATGTGAGTTTGGTACTACCGTGACCCATTGCTTGTGTACTTTCTCATCACCGACCGCTATTTCAGCTTGCAACATCCCAAATATTCTCAGAGGTGCGCCTGTGGTTCCTTGTAAGCGCGGCAGATTTCGACGTGTGTTCATTTCTCCCCCGATTCATTTGAATGCGGACTCCTTGATTAAAGTGTAACTACTACCGGTGTCCACGACAGCTTCTAACATCTTCCCATTTGTTATTACACTGATAGTGGGAGATGTTTGACTGCCGGCTAGTCATAACTGCTGAGCCGGTTCCTGAGTTACTACTGGAGAGACGCCTTGAGCTGTGGTGTCGGGACTATGTCCAGGACACCTGCGTTCACCTCGCCGACATCCGGGTCTGCAACCATCAAAACAGTGTCCAGGAGGGGGTTTTCGCCAACAGTCTCTGAGAGTGTGAGAGGAAGCTCGACAATGAGCACAGTATTTATCCCTATTTAGGGTTATTAGGCCGACCCTCAACTACTTGTGCCAGGTTAGACTTAAGCTCACGGATCTTGCTCTTTAGATCCTTTACTACTTCTTTTGGTCCGTCTGGATTCGAAAAGTTACTCTGTTTCGGTAAGGTAGAAGGTGATAGCTGGTTGTCTGACTCCCTATCTTTCATGCTTCTTTCAGAAGGTAACATATTAACTTGAGAGGTCTGACTCGCTTCCAATAGTTGGCGTTTATTCTCTGTTTGATCAATGAATTTTTTTAATGGGTATTCATCATCTAGGAAACCTTCTAATTTACTCCTTGATGGAAGAGGCAATCCATACCACAGTTTACGCTTGATTGTTTTGTCTCAGTTAGGGAATCTCTCTCCGGGAAATTTGTGTTCAACGGCTGCATGTTTTACAAATATAGCGGTGCGTAAAGGCCTGAGGCGATTTACCCAATCGTAGCACGCTGAATCCAGTTCCTGCCATGCCCGATCGATACTTACTTCAATAGCAAACTCTGATCTAAGGATCGCCTTGAATGTTAGCCACGTGGTTACTCGTCTGTTAGTCTGGACGTTGTGAATAAACACTGCTAATTCCGAGCTCACTCGACTCTTCTCAATTTGTAAGCGCATTGCATCATCTTGGCTACACTGCTCTACCGCTTCAAAGAACATTTCCAGGCGAGCTGCCGCATCAATACTCTGTAGTTGACTCAGTTCTGGTATTGGAACATCCCACGGTTTTACTGGATTCACATTACCCATCATTGTTTGTATTCGATCTGGAGTCCGAGGACAGGCTAACCTCGGGAAAAACTGCTGCGCCTCAGTCTGATCATACTTATCGTCCTCAATCTTAATTCCTACACCTTGCCAACTCATGGTGTAACGGAAGGAACACCTTTTACTACTAACAGCTATCTTATCCAGAGAATACACAGATCATGTTGCCACTCTAGCACTCCACTGACTTGTTCATCAGAGAAAAAAGTTCTGGCTTTGGCTCCAGGGGCCCGATACACTTTCAGTTCCACGTCCGAATTAATATTCAATGACTGAGGTATTTGGCTATGACCTACTAAGGATACTCTTAACGTTCTGCGAAATACTAACACTTTTAACTGTGGGAATATACCGATCAATTTTCGTTTTTATCACTACTATGATAAATTTTACCTTCCAGGAGTTCTCAATATAAGATCAAGTGGGCCTCTAGCATGTTAATACCGATTTATCTAAATATCCCACCGCTGCCACCAGTGTAACGCAGAAATTTTTCATCTATCTAAATCCTAGCGCTTTAGCCACCAGTGTAAGGGTGCAACTTTGACTATATGAATTAATTTGATGTTTACTGATTACTGAATACTACCGAGGAAGAATTCCTAGAATTTTAAAGAAGGCCTCATAAATTGATTACCACTAGGAAGAAATACCAACAGGTAGAAGTAGAATTAATCTGGTATGCTCCCACCACCCAGCGATTGCCAGGAAAGAAGTTATTAGTCCCGTACAGTGAAAGATGGGACACTGAGGCCTAGGAACAGTAATCAGGGTAGTGTGAGAAAAATATGAGAGCGTGAATTTTATAGATAGTAACACATACCTTGCGAGCCACTCGATCTCACAATCAACTTCCCAGAGGAATTTAGACCAAACACATAAGTAAATTTGATTAATCTATAATTTTCTATCCTTAACTTACATAAAATAAGAATTTACCTTCGAACAAGAATAAGTAACTAGTACACAGTTATACTACAGTCTTTAATTCCACCAGATTAACTGAGAGAATTAATGCTCTCTTCTCCACAGAGTATAAATCAAACTGACTCACTTAACACGGTACAAAACTTATTATTCGAGAGAACACCACCACTGAACATCTTTGGGCTTTTACACTCAACAAGATGTTGATGATACTGCACACAGATGAATTACTCGCCCGATACATAAAATTCATACATTGAGAATCCACATAACTCGACCTCTTAACCCAACACGAGGTACACTAGCAAAAGAAAAAAAGAATATTTCAAAGCTCTGGCGCGACTTACATTAACCACGGTCTCAAAAGGACTCATAGTATTTTCCCAGGCTCACAACTTGTCGCCAAGGATTACTTTAGATTTAGTATTTTCACCCCTAATTTCCATGGGTTTACACATTATGACATATCTATGTATATAATCGGTTGCACAAGAATGATTCAATATATAATATCACAGTGCTTGCAATGCCTTGTATGTTAGAAAAAAACCAACATTACTAAACACACTCACTTTTAACTAGAATATTTCACCTTAGGAGAAAGGCTTTACTAAGTGGACCATACGAATACATAATCGACAACTATGCATAAAGAAATGAACTAAGTGGAACTGTGTAAGGGCTTTGTCAATTAGGACTACGAGTCTTTTCGTAGACGGCAACCAGACTTCATGACGCCACACCGACAACCTGTGGATGCGTCCTCTCGATATGAGATAACAGCTCGAAGTCACATAAAGGAATTGGGAAATATTATCAGACAACTCACTTTATATATATAGACAGAATGAAAACTAATTATTGAGATGTATGGGGGGGAAAAAATGAATTTACTCTAGACCGACCTGTGGATAACAGCTTGAAGTGAAGGCTTGCGGCAAGGACACTCTGTAAATCCCGCGATGTTCTACAACAGATCTGGCTTCGACTTATTACTCTACAGTTTACTTATCATACAATCATCAAGGAACTTGCAACAGGGAATTTTCTCTCTCCTCTGCTTAGACAAAATGACTAATGATGATTTAAATTTTGTGGCAGTAACATGGGTCTAACAGTTTAAACCGAAGCCTAAACTCACGCGTTCACTTAATCATTTCCATGCGTCACCTTTGTCTGGCCTACGTGATCTGGTGACAGTGAAAAATAAATAATTTTCGCGGCTATGAATGACTAAAATCAATAATCAGACTTTACCTAAGCTCATAGACATTATCATTTAGTACAACAAGATGATAAACACAAACTCATCTACAAAATTCCGAATTCAAAGTGTAAATACAACCTATCGCGAATTTTATCCTCGAATTAACTTTCTTTGCTTCTTTATCAAAAACAGAACATGAATTTGCGCGTCCAACTCGCTCCACACGGTCTTGCATGTTAATAATATTACGCTTCTGCTACACTTTAACTAAGATCAAGCCCAAAAAATGAATTTCAAGGTCCACTTCCTATACATTGCATCAATCTAAACAGGGTCCAGAACTACACTTACACCACACTAAAACTAACCTAAATTACACTTATATTACACTTGCATTATACTTATACTAACTTATATTACACTTATATTACTTATATTATACTTATATTAAACTTAAAATTATGCTTATATTACACTTATAATTATGGCACTACATTTGGGGGTGGGATGGTAGGGGGAGGGCAGGGGGTTGGGGTGGGGGTGGCAGGTGGTGTGTGTGTGAGTTGTTGTAGGGGGTGGGGTGTGTGGGGAATGGTTTGGGGGGTGGGGGGTGTGTGACCACATATGCAGACACCTGTCTTTTTGGCCCTAGTACCCTCAGACAGCAATTGCGGACACCCATCTTTTAGGGGTTAAACCCTGGCAAACAGTGGGCGACTTCCACAACCTGGACTGCTGTCTCGTCTCCTGGCTGTACAGGACCTGGTGGTGGCAGATGAAGGTGAGGGAGGATGAGCCATCAAGCATGTACGATTGTTGCCATACTCACCTGACCCCACGCCATAAGCAGCCCATCAATCGAGCCTTCAACATTGTACCGATGCCAAAACTATACTACTGTGAAGACAGACTGTGGGGTCATGTTGCAAATTTTCGTCCTCTTCTTGGCCTTTGTCATCGTCATCGTCACTAGTGTTGCCACCAACAGCCCCCTGTTGCTGTTTCCCACCAAATGCAGGCACCTCAGCCACTACTGTTATGTCCTGAAGCACAGCCATCTCAGGAGCATCATCTGTCACAGCTTTAACCGTTGATACATTAGCTGCTGGTAGATGAGTTTGATGTTTGCTATTACCTCTTAGTCAAGAGGCTGGAGAAGGGAGGTGGTTTTTGGTGGCAAAAACAGCACCTTGATTCCAGGGTGACAAGGTTAGGTGCTGCGGGTGACACAAAGCATTATCCTACAATGGGAGTATCTTGAAGGGGACACCCTCCTTCCAACAATGCTCCTTAACCTCTTGTACAATAAATCAAACCACTCAGTGACAAGGGAGATTGTAGCCCAAGTTCTGTCTTGCTGTCACCAGTACACCCCTGACTGGCTCATATTCCATAAGTTCCTAAAGGCATTCAGTTTCCTGGGCCTTGGGGATGACAAGGGCCTCATTTAAAAAAGTCCCCGTGGCTTTTGTAAAAAAAACAGCTGTGTACCATGACTGGCTAGGCTTACATCCCTTAGCCAGCTTCTGCTGATGGGAGATGTATGTCAGCTTGGGGAGCATTTTCCATTGGAGGGCTGTCTCATCTATGTTGAATATCGTCGAGCTGGTGTAACCACCCTTATCCACAACAGCCTTCAGAAACTCAGGGAAATCTTAGGCCGCTGGTGTGTCAACCAGCGCCCTCTTGCTGGTTAGATGCATCTATTTGACCCCTTTTCTTCAGAGAAAGCTTACCAGCCACCCATAACTGGTGGAGAAGGGCTTCTCAGAGATGGTGCCAAGATGTCTGCAAGTGACATTGTGAAATATTCTGGTCATTGCAAGCAGTGTTGTTCCATCAGTTGCGATGTTGTATCTTGCCTGCCATTTTATGAACATCTCCAAACACCTTTCTGTCCAGATGAGGACCTCACTACGGCATCTTTCATTGCTATCAGCAGGTCCTGATCCATAGGTGTGAATGGACTTCAAAATTTTTTCTTTGTTGCCATAGACGGTGTGTATCGTCAGTTTGTTGAGAGTGTGATGATGGGCAACTTTGGCTTTCATCTCACTGCTGTCAATCCTCCTTATTACATCTAACCTCAGGGTGTAAAGTAACATTAGCTTCTTCTTCTACCCTTTCCATGAAGAAGTTGTAGGCTTAGGAGGGTTACAATTGGCCATGGTAACACTGGGCAGGCAGAGGAAGCTTGGGGGGGAAAGGGGGGGAATCCTCTAATAAACCACACCTGAACCACGCACTGTCAACAGTGAGGAGGCAGTGCGCTGAGTCGTGCAGGTGCCAGGGCTCAAGCACACACACCCTTCATGTAGGGTGCAGGAAGGAAGTGCTGTGTTTGGCTTAGAGTAAGTGCTATGCTTGAATATAATTGGTTATTAATTGCCATGCTTGACTAAAATTGGTTATTAATTGCCATGCTTGACTAAAATTGGTTAATGCCTGGCTAGATGCCCGGGCTTGAGGTAATGGTACATGAGGCATCGGAAAAGCTTCACTTTTGAGGCTGCATTTGCAAATTTCATGTAATTTCTGTGAGTTACTGATATTGCAGGCTGTTGCATGATGTTGCTTTGTATTATGAATCCATTTTAGGATTGTCCGAGTTAGGAGATTCCACTGTACATGTACTGTCCTAAGACAAACCACAGATATTGTAAATGCAGCCTGGTTACAGGTAGTTATCATTCCCAGTCATAGTGGCATAACAGCAGGTTACCAAGCATATGATGCCTTGATGACTGTGACTCCTAGCCTATACAGCACCACCTCATAGAATAGCTCCAGGCAAGTTATGGCTGAGTTGGCAGTTCTACCCAAGAATCACACTTTTCATACAGTTTTGCCATATATGCAACAAAATCAGTCAGTAAAACTAGACAGTGTATGAAGGGATGTTCTGACTTGGCTATTCAAAATAGTGTGTATCCTTTTACCAACTTCATTTTCCCTTACCCCTTTCTCAAATGAGTTATTTGAGAGGAGCATGTGGAGTTATTTGAGAGGAGCATGGAGAGACAGACTAACAAATGAGGAAGTGAAGGAGCGTTGTGGTGTGGTTGAGGATGTGATGGGAAGCGTTAGGAGAAACACGTTAAGGTGGTTTGGGCATGTGGAGAGGATGGAGAGTGAAAGATTGACGAGGAGAGTGTATGTGAGTGAGGTGGAGGGGGCGAGAGGGAGGGGGAGGCCGAGGATGAGATGGAGGGATGGAGTGGAGAGGTATATGAGAGAGGGGGGTGTGAGTTGGGAGCATGGTAGTGAAATGGCAGGGGACAGAGTGACATGGAGGCGATTTGTTTGTGGCCACCCCGTTCGGGATTGAGGCGTCTGGCAAT
>JAGKTI010004114.1:0-17679 GCA_018397915.1 Birgus latro
TGTTTACCGCAGCGGATGTCGCGTAGGTTTTTAAAGTTTGTGCCGCCATAAGCACAAACCTCCTTGCCAGCCGTGTGTCTTGCATTCAGTATTTCCCAGTCTTCCCTAAACGTCAGACGGTATCCTCCTTTCCCATAATTTCCATTCTGCGTATCACATTACTGTCTCATAAATTCGATTCATATAACTCCTTCCTTCCATAGCCACAGATGCAAGGGAAATGTCGACTTTTGCTCCTGGCTGTACGTGATGCCCGGAGGAAATGAATGTTTCCTATTTTGTTTACGGAAAAGTGGCCATTGCTCGACACAAGTGGAAATTTTACTACAGTGACTCACTATAGGTTAAGTGGAGCGTATGGGCCCTGGGCTAGGCTATTAGGTCCAGATATTGAACGTGAGAATGACCACTAATCTCTTTTCACTCTAACTTGTTCTAAAATTGCACTCTCTCCATCTTGAATACAGAATTACGTAAAGAGATTAGCACTGGAATATCACTCTCTCCATCTTGAATACTGAGCTGTAACGATAGATTACCACTAGAAATATGATGCTAGTCTCGGAGAAGTGCTATGGAAAGGATGTAGGGCAGTAGCAATGTCTTTTTCTGCCACTGAGCTACATGAAAGAAGCCGCAAAAGGACAAAAATCTGGGCCAAGCTGAGGTGAAAAGAGTATAGTCACGAGGAAACGTTATGGAAAAGATGTAGAGTCATGGTATTCTGTTATTCTGCCATTGACCTACGTGAAGTAAGCTACAAAAGGTTTAAAAAATGGGCCAAGTTAGTGTAAAAGAACTATAGAGTCACTCCAGAAAGTATTTTATGTGAGAAATAAAACCCACTTGGATTTAAACCCCTTGGATTTAAACCTCTTATGGCTCACATTCGGTTGAAGCATCTTAACCTACTAAACCACCAAACATGTCTTTATCGGCTATATGGTTACCACCCAGCGGAGTAAGTGGTTTCATGAGTTACAGAATACCGCCGAAAACCAGTCATTCACTTTTCGAATACGAGATATGACCTGCTCACCATCCGGTTTCAGGCAGTACACGCTTCAAAAGAAAAGATTTTGGAGTATATATGACATGGTTTTGGCTGCATTTTTTTTTGGGGGGGGGGGGGGGAGTACTTGACACGGTTTTGGCTGCAGGTGCTAATAGACTTTCTTTTATCCATTTGCTGTTGCAGATTACCATCGCCATTTATGTTGACTGTGACAGAGTGTAATGTGTGTAGAACCGGAGTGGAAAGTAGTACCCTCAGTATTATTGCGTAAGTCTTCTGTCGCTAGGTAGCCAAAGGAGGGACTTATCTCGCTTCTGAATAGTGAATAAAGAGCAGATAAGAGAGGAAATATTACTTTTTTTTTTTTATGCAAGGAAGAAGGAACCAAAGGCCACAGGCCTGCACACTGTTCCTTCCAAGGAAAAGCAAAAACAATACAAAAGAGAGCCAAATTCAAGATCCGTTCATTTCGAGATGCCTGGACACACTGCGTTTGAAAGACTGGAGATCATAGGAAGTAGGAAATACAGACAGAGGAAGACAGTTCCAGAGTTGACCAGTTGCATAAATGAAGGACTGTGAGTAACGGTTAACTCTTGCATTAGAGAGTAGGACAGAAAAGGGATGAGAGTTTATTGCTAGACGGGTACTACGTGCCCGTCGTAGAGGTGGAGGGATGCAAGCAGACAGTTCAGAGGAACAGTGACCGTTGAAGTAGCGACTGTCTGTCAGAAGAAAAAAATCACATAACATACATCTGCAACAGCCATCGAACAGTCACACCTCTACAACAGTCACACAACAGTCATCTCTCTTCAGCACTGACGTTGGCTGTATAACCCGTAAATCCCCCTTGGCATCTTTGTATTTATGGATGACACCACATCTGCGTTCCTTATTTCACCGTCAGATCCAAACTTACCCCTGCTTGTTCGTTGCTTCTGTGTGTGTAGCAGATCCACCACCGGTTCATTCTCAGCGTCTTGCCATAATTATACCCGAACATCAGTTACATAGGAGTACATGGGAAGACCAGCTAACAAGTGTTTCATTGGCACATAACATAAACGGCGTGTGTGAGAAAAGGATAGAATAGAGGAAGGCTCTTGGTTGCCGGTTGTTGCGTGATGTGGCACGACACGAGACACTGTTTAAAGAATTTTTAATTACAACGTTTCCCTGACGAAGACAGTGACTAGCACAAGTATAAAATGCACACCATTGTTAGACATCTAGCAAGACAGCTCCTTCACTACGATGACGTCTTGTTCATTTGAATGAGGCTGATGGCAGACGATTTTTTTTTTTGTTCTGTACTTATAATTTAAACCGATCTCTGGAAGTAAAAAGGTTAATCAAAGGTAGTCTACAATATATTCAACACCTCCAGTGCGAAGTTTCTCCCCAAAGGTTAAACTAGTACAGAGATAATAAAAATACAATAAACAAAACGTAGCCTACCGCACAAGTTGATTACTGAACCCCGGATGAAGCCTTATCTATTTTACTCCGGCTAACGAAGGACGATTTAATCTGCTGTTGGGAGAACTTTCCAAGATCTGAAGTTTAAGTAAACAAACTCCTCGCCTTGATACACAGCTCCCGATCTGTTACGACAGCAAGGGGGTAGGACGGAAGGTAGAGGGTAGAGATAATGAGCAAGGGAGGCAGGGAATTCCACGTGCCTTCCAACCTCCCTCCCTCCTGTTGTCTTTGAGCTCAAAACCCCGCCACCCAGCTCCTACAGGTGTCACTTTAGTGCTGGAGGGCAACAGGACACCCTACCTCCACACCAGCGGTTTTCCCCATCGTGTTTGCTGTCACTCCATCACACAGCGCCAGTCGCCCTCCACACCAGCGGTTTTCTCCATCGTGCTTGCTGTCTCTCCACAACACAGCGCCACCCTTCATACCAGCTGCTTCCCCCACACAGCCACGCTTCACACGCACCAAACAACGCAAGCAGCACACCACGCAAGTACTCTCCAACAGCGACGGTATCAAGACTCGATATTTTCTACAGTTACAACGACTTTGCCATCACCGTCGATATCGAGATCCTACAAACCAAGACCTTTAAGTGATATAAGGAAAATACATCGAGTCTCGTCATTCCAAGCAGCTTCAGTTGTAACCCTGTATGAATATGTTTAGTGCGCTGATTTTTGCTGCTGCTGTAGGCTTTGTGGCAGGGGATGCGACACGGAACAGCGCCCCTCAGCGGTGTTATCGTGCTGGGGGAGGGGAAGGGACAGAAGGAGGGGTAGGGGTAGGGGGAGAGGAGGGGGAAGGAGCACCACGGACACCCGTAGCCTCGTCCATCATTGAGGCACCGTTGCTGGAGCGTCCCAAGCCCTGTGAGGTGCGGCTGCGAGATGGACGATGCAGGGTGGATCTGTCTTGCCTTCTCTCCTCAGCGCCGGAATTTCCCTTCCTCCACTCCTCCGCTGTGGTTGAAGAGGATGAAATAACCCTGGAAAAGGAAATGGTGCCAGATGAGGATCCAAGATCAAGGGTAAGATGGTCATCAAGAGGAATGGAGGCAAACGAAGACTCGAGAGCAAGCAGTCTGCCTTGCCGTGGCCACTGTGTATTTAGTGATGTGTCTGGTAACTGTCGCCTGGATCTGGTGTGCCTGATGGGCCGTGATGCTAACTCCACCCTCGCCTTCTTCAGTGACTTCCCCTCCTATAGACTGGCCGCTGGAGCACTGTCTCGCTCAGCATCTCTCAGTGCACCCCTTCCAAACTCAGCACACCCTGACTCATTGGAGAAGACGGACACAAGGACAACAGAAGCACACACGGACGCACAAGCAGGCACACACACGCTCCCCAAACGAGAGATATCGCCCACATACATGATCCAGCCGCGTTTTCGTTCAGAATCCATTGTGGTGTCTCCGGTCAGGGACTGTTCCGGGAAGTGTAAAGTGAGGAACGACATGGGCGAATGTGTCACTGATTATACCTGTTCCGACATTCTCGTGTAACGCCATTCAGTACGATGACAACTTATTATTTTGAGATCTGGAGCGTCCTCACAAGCTGCATTTTGTAATTTAGGTGTATTTTGTAATTTAGGACACTTTTGCAAGACGTATTTGTGATTAATGACTTCCTCAGTAGACGTATTTTCTAATTCATGGCTTCCTCACGACATGTTTGTAATTTAAGGCCTCCTCACAAGACTCACAGACGTGTTTTTAATTAATGAGTTTTTTTTATTTTAAGTTTAGGGCATATTTTGTAATTTACTGCTCCCTCACAAGACGTATTTCGGAATTTAAGGCTTCCACACAAGACTTATCTTGTAATTTACGGCTTGCTAACACAATCAGACATAATCTGAGTGGCATTGAAAACTTTGTAGCACGTTTTTCTTAACAATGTATAATTAGTATTACCTTTTAACATACGCTGTTTGTATCGGTTTAATATTTACACACACACGCACACACACACACACACACACACACACACACACACACGACCACTCAGACACACTAGTGTGTCTGAGGTGCTACGTGCAGACTCTGAGACACTATTCGATCTTATAGGTCGGGTTAAAAGTTGGAAGAACACCTTATTTCATTAGTCTACCCTCTAGACAATCCGTTTTCCAGAGACAGACAGAATGTAAATATGGACAGAACGTGACTCAGAGAAACGGTGCGGTCTAATTTTTTACCCCAGCAATTTGCAACACAGTTAAGTCTAATCAACGTGCAGGAAATTATACCCGATCAGGCAATTTGCAACAGAGTATGCCCGATTCCTGATACTACCAGAGCAGTATATTCAGATAAGGTGAGACTTTACGAACTGGAGGGGTTAGACAGACTTATTTAAACCCCTTCATTCTAAGAGACCTCCTCCAATATAAAAAAGGGGAAAAATATGGGCGGGAGATAAAACAGACGAAATTAAATAAGACTTCCTATAACCCTTTTATCTTAATTTGGTCTAGAATTTTGGTCTTTTTCAACTTCTTCCCCGTAGACCAGTGGCAGAATAATTCCGTACTGTGGCTATACATCCCTTCCCACCGCACCTCTTCATAACTATACCCTTTTTTTTTTTTACGCTGACTTGTTCAAAAATGTCATCTCTCCATCTTCGTAGCTCAGTTCTAGCATTAGATTAGCGCTATAGAATATGCTGCTAGTCGTGAAGAAGTTTGATGGAAAGGATGTAGAGTCATAGCATTTTCATGGCAGTAAGCTAAAAAATATAAGCTACGAAGGGCAAATCTCTAGGCCAGTTGAGGAAAAAAGAGCAGCTTATAATCTAGAGTTAATCAATTGCTACAGCTCCGTACTCAAGATGGAGGGACGGCAAGTTTAGGCCAAATTAGAGTGAAAAGATTATCGTAGTGAAGACGTTAGGGGAAAACCATTTAATATTTTGGTGCGGAAGTTCTGTATAGTTTGGTATGATGAAGAAAAATAACAATAAAAAAGGGTTATATTTACACCTATCGACTCCACGTGGGTCGTAAACACCGACTGTCTATTCTTTGCCATATTTTGTCATGTCCTGGTCACAGCTTTGACCAATAAAGTAGTTAATAATGACAACTGTTGCTTTATTGTCATTTAATTAGTTAGATTATCTCACTTCTAAAATAAAAACACACTTTTCCACATCATCCACCATTTCATCATCATCATCCAGTGTCTAAATGTCTGTTCAGAATCTTATCACATTCTACTCAGTCTGCCATCATCATCATCATCATCCAGTGTCCATAATCTGTTTAGTGATCATCATCATCATCATTATCATCATCATCAGCAGCAGCAGCAGCATTATCATCATCATTATCATCATCACCATCGTCTATAATCTGCTCACAGTGATCATCATCATCATCGTCGTCATCGCCTATAATCTATAATCTACATACATTCTGTCCATAATCCATTCAGTCTATCATCAACTGCCAGCACTCTGGTTAGCACTCTGTCTCTCTCTGGCCTAAAAGGTTTCCTAACACCTCAGCGATTCATTTTGCCTGTTGCACCTTCATATCTTCTTGTTTATAATTAACAGAGTGTGTCGATATTAGGGGAAAAAAAAACAGGAGGAGGAAGAGGAGAATCTTTTCAGCCCGTTGGAGTCATTTCCTCCTGCTGTCATTCAGTCATATGGGGTCATATTCATTTCCCTGTCATAACCAAGTCCTTATGCATTTTTATCCATCTTTTAGGATGAAAAAACATTACATCCTAGCTTTGTGGAATCCGCATTTTTTTTTTTTTCAGCTGATTATGCCCATGTCAGTGCCACTAATGTAAATTATAAATATTAACAGATCTGGAGCTGAACCCTGGGGCACTCTGCTTATACAGTCATACCAAAAAACATCCAAACTTTGTAATCGCCATAAAACTCTAACTGTAGTCAGTCATACCGACTATTCCGAGATGACAAGCTACTCTCTGATCATTATCACCTCCATCGTACTCAGGTGTTCAGGTGCTTCTTGGTGAGGGTGTACCAGATGCCCAGCCAGAAGTTTCCTCATTGACTACTGCTCTCTGGCGCCGGTTGGTCACCCAGTCCTTAATTCAGCTAGTTCACTCTGAATTTACAGTGTGCTGGTTTTTGCTGTCAGTCTTCTTAAAGGTACTATATCGAATGCCTTTTGGAAGTCAAGATAAAGAATGTCATTTATCATGCACCGGTCGCATTCAAAGAGCAAGCAGTGGAAAATTTAAATCAAACTGACCATGCACGAACTGTGCCGCGGTAAAGCCATTTGAGCCATACAGTAACATACAGTGCTTGATTCTAGATGATTTACAGTCCTGTATGGAGCTATGCATTTCTGTCGGTGATGGAGGGCTGATTGGATGTTCTCTTGCCTGATAATAACATTCTCCTTTTTTAAGAATGGGAGTCACACTTGCTTCAATCCAATCTGATGGAACTTCTCTAGTTGCCAGTAGTTTCTTGAAGACAGCAGATAAGTGAGCGGCCTCCTGGTCATGTACAATACTTCACAAACAAATATTGTATGTTGCGTCGTAAAGTGTTCCCTGAATGACCACCAAGATATTCACACTCCGTCCCATTTTCAAGTGCATCGCGAACTCTCCCTCGCTAAGGGCACTGAAGTCAGACCTGCTGCTAGTTGCAAGAGAAAATCAAAGTTAGTGCATTATTAACTCTAGTAGACTCCCTGATATACTGAGAGAGGAACTGTCCTGGAATGTTTCTAATAATTCATCAGACTGTGTCTCCTGCATGATTTTTCCAGTTTACTCTTGAACGATTAAGGTCTCCAACAATAATTACTCTGCTGGATTGTGTCACTTTCTTGCTTATTTCCCAAAGGTATTGATTATTTGCTCTGTTTAATTTGGAGATATGTAAAGAGTTCCTGAGACTAAGGAACACACAGATAGTTTCTTGAGTATCATTTATCACTCCTCCACGGATGTATCTGGATTAATCTTTTCACTTGTTTATCTATCCGTTTTATCTATCCGTACATGATACTTGAGATCCCTGAGTGGATTTTACGCCTGATTATCCTTCTAACACCCAACACCGAAAAAAAAAAAGCTTCAACTTGCTACTCGCTGACTAACAAGAAACCCTCAGTCTACCAAGATGAGCCCTATTCCAGCTACACTTGTCATTCCGGCCATAGAACCAGTCACAGTTGTCCAGGAATGTTATACTTTATCTCTGCAGTAATTATACAGATGTCAGTTGAAGCCAGTTACCCCTCTGACAGCCATTCTCTGCCAAACACCCCTCTTGACAGAACATCAAGGACAACAGTGATCACGCCCTTCCTGACTTTATTTACCATTTCTTTGTACTGCTGCCACGGTACCTCACTCTTACGCCCACCAGGATCACTACCTCCTATACAGAGGCAGGCAATGGGACTATCTCCACTATCATCCCTTCTTTTGTCACCCTTGCTTAGCACCATCCTTACCCTGACCCTTAGTGGCACACATGCTTTCTAAGAGAGGTGCGGAGTCCTCTTTCTAGATAACTAACCTGAGAATCACCAGCAATATTAACACTTTTCTAATCTGTAGTACGTGTAGCTTCAGTGTCCGTCGGCAAGGTGCAGCATCAACCAGACCTGCACCGCCGCCAGAGATACAATGGTATTGGCTGGCATGCATTGTATTATTGTATTATTTGTCAATGTCCGGATATGTTGCAACATCCTGACCCCTCCAAACCGCCACCTCCACCCACCTGCCTTATCCCATCTCCCCTTACCCCTCCTCCCTCACCTCCTCATTCCTCTTCGTTACCTCTCCACCCTTACCTCCTCCTCCTCCTCCCTTACCTCACCACCCCCGCCTCCACATCCCCCTTCCTCACCTCCCGACCTCATCCAACCCCTTACTAGCCTTCCCTACCCTCTTCACATGTCCCCCTATCCCACTCCAGCCTCCTCCCTTACTCCTTCACTTCATTTTCTCATCCCTTATTCTCTTTCCTCACTCCCTCACCCCACTTCATCCGTATCCCCTATGCCTACCCCTCACTGCCTCGTTTCTCTCTACCCTACCTCGACTTCCTCCTTCCTTTCCAGTTCCCCTTTACCCCCGTCCTACCTCGCCTTATTACGTCTTCCCTCCCTACCCCCCCTTCTCTCTCCTTACCTCCTTCAAGCTCCCTCCTCCTTCCTACCCTCCCCAAACACTCTTCTCCCTCCCTCTTTTACCATCCACCTCTGACAAGGTTATGTTTCTGCCCGCGTTTGTTTGTTTGTCTATTTGTTTGTTTGTCTGTTTGTTTGTTTGTCTGTTTGTTTGTCTGTCCGTTTGTCTGTTAGCAGGATTACTTAAAAAGCTATGAACAGATTTTGATTAAATTTTGTGGAAGGGTTGGCCATTGGCCATGGAAGAAATTATTAAATTTGGAGGCGGATCCGGATCCAGAGACGGAGTATCCCGCACAATGTCTCCAAAAGTTCTCAATTAATTTCAATGAAATTTTGTGGAAAGGAGGGCCATGGACCAAGAAAGAATTGGTAAAATTTTGGGGCGGATCCGGATCCGAATCTTATATCCACGGATCCTGATTCGGATCCTTTTTAATGGTAATGACGCTGGTGGAGGTATGTGCTCACTGAGTGCTTTTTAGTCGTACATAGATTCCCTTCTTTCTCACCTTTCATTCACTCTCTCTCTCTCTCTGTCTATCTATCTATCCTCTTCCTCCTCCTCCTCCTCCTCCTCCTTCTATTACTGTTTCTTCTTTTCCTTCTGCTATGATACAATTACTTCTTTTAAATCTTTTTCATTCACTGCATTCCTGCCACTCATTACCTGCTTCAAATCTCCCTCTTTTAATTTCACCATATTCTCTTCTTCGGGTAATTTTCACTGTAGGGTGTGCTTAGAGGCCTCGTACACACATTTTCTTTTGTTATCCCATCCCCCTTCCATCCTTGTTTACCTTCACACCTCCCTTCCCTCCCTTCCTTTTTTGCTTCTCTACATCCTGCTTTCCCACCCTTTCCTTCACCAGATACACGCGCCCCCCCTGCCACATAAACACGTCGCTAAGTCTATAAACCAACAAGAGAAATCCAAACAAACGGGCCAGAGAGAAATATACAAGCAAAGGAAACATACTTCGTTGACACCCACACACCCACGTCACTCTCGTCTCCTCCCCGGAAAAACGAGAAACCTGAAGCGAATTGCGATACTACGGTAGATCTGTATATACATAGATGGAGAGAAGGCACACTTGATGAAAGTTACTGTGGAATAAACGTGGGACGAGACCAGTAATTAAGAGAACACAGATCGAAATGCGTGCGAGGGCGTTGGCAAGCGTGAACGTAGTCTTGGCGTGTATCATGGGCATCAGCAGCCTCTACATTCGAGTCCACGCAAGCGACACAAGACTTACCTCAGGAACATATATGACTGGAAGAACCACTAGCATAATTAAGTCGTATTTCTTGAGCTGTGGGGAATGCAAGACACGACTAAGAGGTGGAAGGTGCGAGAGGAAACGAGGCTGCGTTGTGGGGGGTGGCGGTGGCGACTTACCCTTCACTGGTGATGGGGGCAACTACGGTATCGCCTAAAACACTTGGGATGTGCAGGAGAGAGAGAGAGAGAGAGAGAGAGAGAGAGAGAGAGAGAGCTTGAACAGTACCTTAGATCCCTACACAGAACAAAAAGGTAGGCTATGTAGTGTTAGCCTTCACATTCCTTTCTTCTGCCTCCCACACTTCAGTTTAATGCATATCAGGATTTACACCAGTTACTTAGCCTTTTTAATATATAACTCGTTTCTAAAGGTCACACATCAGTTTACCACACCGTACCGCCTATCCACTACCTCTTCTTAATTTACTCTTTTCCTCTTCCTGGTTTACTTGTCTTTCTTCTCCCAGTACCTGTCCCTAGTTTACTCCATCCTGTACCTTTTCTTGTTTGCTTTACCCAGTACTTATACCTGGCTTGCTTTACCCAATACCTATTCTTGGTCTGCTGACATATTCCTAACTGCGTCCTCTTGCACTTTGCACTGAAACGCAGAACTTTTCCTTTTTTTTTTTTTTTTTTTTTCCCGCACATCTTTCTCTTTTTTTTTCCACCCCCTTCCAGCTGTGCCAAGGTAAGCCCTCCCCTTCCTTCCTTCCACCCCCTCCCTTCCCTTGCTTCCACCCTCTTGCTTCCCTTCCAGTCACCCCCTCCCTTTCTTTTCTAACACCCCCTTCCTTCCCATCTTACCATCTTCCTTCCCATCCTACCACCCCCTTCCTTCCCTCCCTACCATCCCCTCCCTTCCCTCCCTACTACCACCTCCCTTCCTTTCCCGCCACTCAGTGCATGACTTCCGAACACCCCTCTCTTCATACCATCCTTACTCATCCTTTCATACAGTCCCCACCCAGCTCTTCCTACCAGCCCCTCTTTTCACATCCTATATCCTTCCCTTCCCTCCCCCCATCGTCTTCCTCCCTTTCTATCCATCAAAGTACTCTGGAGGTTGGCTATAAACTTAATGACCAACGTTTCATCTCAAATGTAACTAAATATTTTTTTGTGTGATAAATTGCTAAGCATTTAATGAGCCAAACCCAAATCCCCAGCTAGCCGTGATTTTAGCTGAATAATAGCAGTAATAAAAGGCTATATTTTCCTCATCCAAGTCACGGAAAATACGGGAGCATCGCAACATCGTTAAGCACTGAATGGCAGTTTTCTTACAGATTACTCGTAAATTGGTGTACAATACAGTTTTTCCATTCATCTTTTCTAATGAATTTCCATGACAGTTTTTCTACACTGCCTGGTGGATTTGTGGGTGGGGAAGCCTTCTTGCTTTACTTTCGTTATCTTCATCTCATAGAATTAGGTGTCATGGTGTGTCTTCTCTGTAACAAGAGCCTCGAAAAAAGAAAAAAAAGACATTAGGTGCTGCTGTTTTCTCACCTCTATATTAATTTCACAGGGACTCATTCAGTACTTTTCTACCAACCCTCTTATCGCACGACCTCACCTTATCTCTTTGTCTAACCTTTCCTTCACTCCCTGCCTTTCTTTTCCTACCACCCTGACTTTCCTTCTTAACCGTCCTCCCTCCCTCTCACATACCATCAGCACCTCTCTATGTCCCATTCATTAGTCTCCCATATCTTTAAATTCCATCGTTTTCTAAACCCACAGTCTTCATACAAGTTTATCCCTCCATAAACCCCATCCATCCCTGTCGCTTATCCTTTTCAACCTTCTCTCCGTCGCGCTTACAGCATCTAACCTCTCCCATCTCTTCACACACTTCTTCAGATCTCCTTCCAACCAATTCGCAATATTCCCTTAGCTTCTGACCTTCAGCTCTCTCCTCCCAGTGTGCAGTCATTAAGCACGTTGCACCTCCATAAACAACGCCATAGAGAAGTAGATTCCCTTCCCCTTCCCTCTCTCTCTATCCCCTCGCACAGCCTTCCCTCCCTTCCTCTTTCCTGGTTCCTCCCCATCCTGTGTTCTCACCCATCCCTCATCCAGTTACCCTCGCGCCTCCACCACACAAACCCATCGTCTCACAACCTCGCCAGATTCATAAACCAGCAAGAGATCTCCAAGCAAACGGGCGTGAAATAACTGTACAGACAAGGGAAACATACATCATGGACACACCCACACACCCGCATCACTCTCGCCTCCTGCCCGGTTACACAAGAAACTTGAAGTGAATTGTGAGACAAGATTTGCTTAAACACAAACGGAGAGAAAGTGCACATGGTGAAAATTACTGTGGCCTAACGCGGGACCAGACCAGTAACTGAGTGAACTGTTGACCGTCAGGACAGGCCGAAATGCGTGTGAGGGCGTTGGCAAGCGTGGGCGTGATCCTGGCGTGCATCGTGGCCGTGGGTGGTTTTTACATAGAAGCCCACGCCAGGCAAAGGAGGTTCAACAATAATCGATTCGGTGTGCTAGTAAACCCTCCGCTCTTGAGCTGTGGCGAATGCAAAGTACAACCGAGAGATGGGAAGTGCATGCAAGAGGAAACAAGACTGCGTTGTGGGAGGAGGTAGTGGGGACTTACCCTTCCTTTGTGGTGGGGACATCTAGGTATATCCTAAAATACATGGACTGTGAAGAAGTACCTGTCCCTGGTTCACCTAATTACCTGTCCCTGGTCTACCTGTCTCTTCCTACCTGGGTTCCGCCTCTCTGAAACGACATAACTGGCATTTCCTGTTTTTATTACACCCCTGCCTTGTTGTCCAGCCACTCGCTTCCGGTTGCACCAAGCCAAGCTCTCCCTTTCTATCCTACTGCTCTCTCCCTTCCCATCCTACCACACCCTCCCTTCCCATCCTACCACACCCTCCCTTCCCATCCTACCACACCTTCCCTTCCCATTTCACCACACCCTCTCTTCCCAACCTACCACACCCTCCCTTCCCGTCCTACTACACCCTCCCTTCCGTCCTACCACACCCTCCCTTCTGCCCTACCACACCCTCCCTTCCCATCCTACCACACCCTCCCTTCCCGTCCTACCACACCCTCCCTTCCCATCCTACTACACCCTCCCTTCCGTCCTAGCACCCCCACCCATCCCTTCTTACCACCCCCATCCATCCTTTTCTACCACTCCCACCCAACTCTTCCTACCATCCCCAACCATCCCTTCCTACCACCCCAACCCATCCCTTCCTACCACCCCAACCCATCCCTTCCTACCACCCTCACCCATCCCTTCCTACCACCCCCACCCATCCCTTCCTACCACCCTCACCCATCCCTTCCTACCACCCCCACCCATCCCTTCCAACCATCCCCATCCATCCCTTCCTACCATCCCCAGCCATCTCTTCCCATCACATTCTTTTTTCCCCTCCTATCGCCCCCTTCTCTCCCCATCCTTCTCCCCCCATCCTGAAGGTCGAGGTACGCTAGAGGAAATGGCTATCAATTTTTTTGTCAAACGATTATTGTCAAAGGAAGCAAAGCATTTCCTGTATGATACGTTATTATGCGTCTGGCACGAACCTCCTAGTAATATGGAAATTTGTGATATACTTAGGACGTTTGAAAGTTCCTTAGACAAGTAAGTAACTCTTATTTTTCCTTATCCAAATCACGGAAATTATAGAAGCACTGCAACATCCTTAAACACTGAATAGCACAGTTTTTCATTGATCTCTTCTTAAGAAATTTCCATGGCAGTTTTTCAACGCTGCATGGTGAAGTTGAGGGTGGGGGAGTCTTTATGCTTTACTCTCGTTATCTTCGTCTCGTAGAATTAGATATCATGGTTACTCTTCTCTGTAGCAATAACCTCGAAAAGACACTTAACTCTGTTGTATTTTCTGTCCTTTGTCCAATAGCTAACTCTTCACTTTCTACCCATCCCCTTGCCCCTTGCCCCAGTTTATCTTTCTATCTCACCTTTCCCTCCTTTGCCCCCTCTATTTCATCCTACCGCTTCGACTTTTCTTCTGGTCGTCCTCCCTCCCTCGCTTCCTACCATTGTTGTCTTTATTCTTGTTGTCATCCTCATCTCTTTATGTCTGTGTCGCTATTCTCCTATGTTCGTAATTTTTTTGGTTTTCTTATTTTCCCTACTTCGCACGAGTGTCTCTACATAAACCCCATTCATTCCTGTTGCCCAACCCTTTCAACCTTCCCTCTGTCCCTCTTCCCTCGCACTTACTGAATCGCTCCTCATCTTCCTCTTAACATCTTTCTTCGCTTAATAAGCTTTGATCTTCGCCCGTCTCCTCCTCCCAGTGTATAATCTTTAACCCTTCCGTCCCTCCCTAAAACCCCTTCCCCCCCTCCTCCCTCTATCTCTGCATCCTTTAACCTGCCTCCCCACCCCCCTCTCCTTTGGTCTCTCCCCATCCTGTGTTCCCACCACCCTTCCGGCCTTCCCTGCTTCAGTTACCTTCGCACCTCTGCCACATAAACACGTCGCCTCACAACCTCGCTAAGTCTATACACCAACAAGAAATCCAAGCAAACGGACCAGAGATAAATATACAGGCAAAGGAAACATACATCGTGGACAAACCCACACGCCCACATCACTCTCGCCTCCTGCCCGGTTACACAAGAAATCTGAAGTGAACTGTGATACTGGATTTGTATATACATATATGGAGAGAATAGACGCTTGGTGAAAATTGCTGTAGCCTAAACGTGGGACAAGACCAGTAACTGAGGGAGTTGTAGACTGTCAGCACTGACCGAAATGCGTGCAATGGCGTTGTCAAGCGTGGGCGTGATCCTGGTGTGCATCGTGGGCGTGAGTGGTTTGTACACGAACACCAACGGCAGTCAAAGGAGAGCTAGTTCTGAAGCAGATAATGTAATCAGTTCGATAATAAACCCGCCGCTCTTGGGCTGTGGCGAATGTCAGACACGACTGAGTGATGGAAGGTGTAAGAAAATTCAAGGCTGCGTTGTGGGAGGTGACGGTGGGGGCTTCCCCTTCTTTATTGTTCGTGGCAACTTCGGTATAGCCTAAAACAAGTGGGATATATGGATGTGTGTGTGTGAGAGAGAGAGAGGTGAACATTACCTTAGATTCCACGACAGATTAAAAGGTGTGGTGGTAGCCTTCACTTTCTTGTTCGCCCCCTCCATCACCATAGTTGTATTCTAGTACTTGCACCACTTTCTTAGCCTCACCAGTTTGCATCCTGTTTACAAAAGTCACTCACTAGTCTACCACACTCTACCAGTCTACCCAGTATCTGTCCTTGACTTACCCTGTACTCTACGCACTATCCATCCATGAATTATTTAACCCAGCACTTGTCCATGGTTTACTGTGCCTAGTGTCTTCCCCAGGCAAACTCTACCAACTATCTGTCTCTGGTTTACTCACAAATTAACATCAGATAACCAGTTCCTTTATCCTTTCCGCTCTTCGCACACCAATGCGTATCTGACTTTTCCTTTTTTTTTTTTTCCCCTTCTCTGTTTCCTTGTCCAGCTACTTCCCTGTGCACCGAACCAGTCCTTCCTCTCCTTCTTCCCCACCTAACTTCCCTCCCCTTTCAACTACCACCTGTTCCTTCCCTGTGCCCGCTCATTCCCTTCCTACCTCCCCGTCTTTCCCTATCGTCCCTTCCCTTGCTATTGCCCCTTCGCTTCCCATCGTTCCCTGCCCTTAATATCACCCACTTTACTACCTACCGATGCTCTTACCTCCCTACCTCACCTCACCTCTCTGCCGCTTCTTATCTTCATATCTCACCTCCCTTCTTACCTTACAGCCCTGTCTCACGCTTCCTTCCTATCTCGCCGTTACTACTTACTTCATTTTACCTCTTTTTTTTCACCTTACCACTCCTCCTATCAGTCAAACTTCCCTTCCTATCTCAACTTCCTTTTCTAACTTCCCTTCTCTTCCTATCACCCCGCATTCCCTTGCCAAGCGTCTTCCTTCACTCCCTACCTACCCATCACTGCCGTCTGCACCTCTTCCCCTTCCTTACCATTTGACGCCCGAGTTTGTCATTTCTCTCTTTCCTTTCTCAGTTCCGTCCTTGGTGTATTTTTTCATAGATTTATTTTGTTGCTTGTCTCCCAGCCACCTCATCTTTCCCTCTTTCCCTTTCTCTTCACCGATTGCACTCCGCCTCGTCCTCCTCCTCGTGTCCTTAAAAATTTCCCTCCATCCGTTTCACTTTTTTCCCTTCTGAGTTTCTGAGATTCACCCCTCCTCTCCTCTCTAGTTCTTCATCTCCTCCCACCTTCCCTCCTGGTCCCCTTCCCCTCCTTCCTCCCCGTCCGTTCATGATTCCTCCTCTCCCAACCCGTAATCAATCTATCCATGATTCCCCCTTCTCCTCTCTCTTCCTACATCCACGATTCCCCGTCTCTAAAACCACAGTCCATTCATCCATGATTCCTCCTTCCCTCCTCCTATTCTCCATCCTTGAGTCTGCTTCCCCTTCCCTCTTTCCCTCCAGCTAACACCCCCCCCCCCCCCCTACCTCCCACCACCTCTGGCTTCAACAGTCTCCTCTACCCCCCCTCCCTCCCTCCGTCTCCTTTATTACCTCCCCATCCGGTGTTGCCATCTTGCCATCCTTCCCTCTCCCAGTTACCCTCGCGCCTCCACCATACAAACACATCGCCTCATAACCTCGCTTAGTTTATAAACCAACAAGAGGAAGCCAAGCAAACAGACCTGAGATAAAAATACAAGCAAAGGAAACATACATCGTGGACAAACTCTCACACCCACATCCCTCTCGCTTCCTGCCCGATTACAGGAGAAACCTGAAGATAATTGTGATACAAGATTTGTATATACATAGACGAGAGAAAGTATATTTGATGAAAATTACTGTGGTCTAAACGTGGGACAACACCAGTAACGGAGGGAGCTGAGAATTGCCAGCACTGACCGAAATGCGCGTGAGGGTGTTGGTATGCGTGGGCGTGATCCTAGCGTGCATTGCGGGCGTGGGTGGTCTCTACACACGCGCCCATGCCGGTCGGATGAAGAAAGCCCCTAAAGCTTTGAGTTTAAGATTACCGGGAAGTGCTAGCATAATAAAGTCGCCTCTCTTGGGCTGTGGTGAATGCGAGACACGACTGAGAGATGGAAGGTGCAAGAGGATACAAGGCTGTGTTGTGGGGGGTGGCGGTGGTGCCTTGCCCTTCTTACGTGGTGGTGGCGGTTTTGTTGTCGAAGCTAAGCACAGGTGAAAAGAGAGAGAGAGAGAGAAATTAAATAGCATGTTAGATACCTAGCCAGGAAAAAGGTATGTGTTTTAAGCCTTCACGTTTCTATTCTCCGATTCCATCACATTATATATCGTTTTCGTTTTTGAAGGCTCCAACATGCTTGCATGTGTCGGCCTTGGTCACCTAATGGCGGCTTTCCACGCTGCTCGATCTCTGGCAGCCTCCCTATTCAGTCCCTTAACCCTTAAGTCACATTTAATGACCTCGTCCCATGTCTTTCTCGGTCTACCCCTCCCAACCCCTCCCCCAATATTAACACTTCTCACCCTCTGCACCCAATTATCATCCCCCATCCTCTCCACATGTCCAAACCACCTCAGCCTACCTCTCCTCATCACAACACCAATACACTCCAGTCCCATCCTACCTCTCAACTCTTCTATCGTAAACCCAGCCCCCCCCAGGCCTTGCACGCAGGGACGCACTGCACATCCAT
>JAGKTI010004114.1:32693-52494 GCA_018397915.1 Birgus latro
TCGCCCATTGTACGAAAAACCGGCTTAAAGATCTAGAAGTGACAACTCCCTACTTCGAATACAGCTGTAACAAAAACTTATTAGAATGTGATGTTCTGCATTTAACTTTAACTTTGTCTAAAATCTCAGCATCTTGAATTTTGTTTTGTAATAGTATATGAATAATAGAATATGATGGCGAAGTGTTGTGGAAAGGAAAACTAGCTGTCGCATTATCTTGTTTTGCCACTGAATTATTGGAAACGGACTGCGTAAGGTAAAATCTAGGGCAAGCTGAAGGTGGAAGTACTAGTGTTATCTGCAGTATAATTGCCTACCCTAAATGTACACAATTTGTACTATATTTTAGTCATTGCAGTGGTGTCCCTATGGTGGCCCTGGGTTCGTGTGGGTGAAAGCGAAGTACCGGTATCAAGATGGCCTCGTTCCAGAAAGAGGGCAGCCTGATTCTGGTGCAAGAGCGATGGAAGACTACCTGGAGAACTCAGGTACCGTAGCAAGGGACCTTGAAGGAGAGTGGCATACTTTAAGCAAGGTAAGTACTGTATCGTACTGTAATGCATTTTTTACCTGATAAATTCTCTTAGCATTTTCAGCTGTCAGTGTAGTCAGGGTATTTATGCAAGGTTGAGTTGACAAAGAACCCATTCCTGCAATATAACCAAGTTGAGATGGAGCCAGGAGGGGTGGAGTGGAGAGATGGGAGAGGAGGATGCGAGTTGGAAGGAGGGCAGCCAAATGGCAGAGGATAGGGCAATGTGGAGCCAATTTGTCTTTGTACGGGATTAAGGTATCTGTTGATAGATAACTGGATTCAAGCAGCCACACAGTATTGATGTGGGAGTGTTAGTTCTGGCTTGTGAAAACTGATTGGTTATAGTAATCAGGGTCTCATTTCTGCCTCTGTAATTATGAAGTTAAAATTGCGCAGTCTGCTACGTACTGAAGTTGTGGGAGTAGACCAGTCCCATCAGTCAAGATTTTTCCAGGGGTAAGACAGTTTTTTTCATGTATAAGAAACATTTTTTTTTTTGCCTTAATTTATTGTTGGTTTGGTGGTGGGTGGTGGCGACCATCATCCACTCACTTAATGTAGTGCTGCCTACTTCTTCCTTAGCCTTTATCGTTCTTTTTCTATGCCTGTCCTCCTCCCTCCCTGTTTCTCTCATCTTTCCTGTCACTTCTTTATTGCTTTCCTTTACTGGTGGCTTTACATTGACAAGCCAAATGGTTTCCTGTAAACCAAGAAACCATTTACAACGCGGGATGGTAACAATACAGTATAACCAAACCATATGTGCTCCCTATGTGTCAACAAGTGGGTTGGTGGAGGGTTGGTGCCCCTCCCCGTAAAACAAATAACTCGGTCAAATGGCCACCCCTTACGGGATTATGGCGTCTGGCAATAGAGAGAGAGATTTTGTAGTTTAATACATCTTAATGCCAGCATATCAGCACCTTGCCTATACACATTTGTCATAGAAGTAGCATAACTGTATATCATTTAGATACTGATGTTCGAGCAAGTTAACAGAAAATGCAGTAGACTATACAAGAAATATTAGAGAATGGTTGTGAGACCTACGTTTTATCCAGTGTGGGTGAAGGCAGTGGTAAAGTATGATATCTGTGTAGGTGCAATTATAGAAATTTACTGTGGTTCATTTTACTGGGCATGTTGCAGATGGTGAGGTGTAGACGTTTAGGGCAGAATTGAGAGGAAGTGGTAGCTTGAGATGGTTTGAGAGCAAGGATCAGACCGAAATGTATTAGTGTTGTGATGAGAAGGGGTAAATTGAAATGGTTTGGAATGAAGGATGAGGCTTGAGTGTATTTTGTGATAAGGGGTAGATTGAGATGATTTGGGAATGTGAAGAGGATGGAGGATAGCTGAGTGCAGAGGGTGAGAGGTGTGAACGTTGAGGGTAGAGTTGAGAGAGAGATACTGAAAGATCTGGGCTGAAGTTGACTCAGGGATATGGGGCTGAATAGAGAAGCTGCTAGAGATCAAGCAGCATGGAGAGCTGCCATTAGGTGATCAGGGCTGATGTATGCAGGCATCTTGGGGGTTTTATGATTGAAGGAAATTTTGATTGTTTTTTTTCTTTCCTAAACCTTTAGGTGGATAAAGAGATTGAGATAGAAATTTAAGTGCTTCCTGTATTGTTTCTTTCCCAACCTTGTTTTCTGCACCCTGCCTCACACCATTATTAGGTGCAAAAGATCAAGATGAAAATGAAGATTGTTCCTAAATAGTTCACTGGTGCAAAGCTTAACTCGAATAGTGAAGTAGCATTATACTGTATAGGAATAGATTCATTGGTTACTGGGCTCCTTTGGGCAGATTCATTGGTTACTGGGCTCCTTTGGGCATTAATACTATTCACTGGGAGACGTATTTACTAGAGCCCTTAACTCAGTCATGGGTTCATGCTTATCTGCATGCAAATCTGAGGGACTTAGGATGAAATTACGATTCTGTAGTCCACCATCCTCCTTCTGAAGGATAGGTACAGAATATTAATTGATAGACTCCCTGATGGATGGGTTAGATACAGCCTTCAGTTATGTCCTTCAGCATAAGATATAACTAGTGTTGAGGTAGCACTGTCATTGTAGTTAAGGAGTTTTAAAGCATATTTGAACTTGAGGGCAGTTGGATGAGGGGCAGCTTGATAGCAGAGGAGGCCACCCCTGCTGGGATGGTGTTTGGTGGTGGACATCCATCACTACCACCACCACCATTGATGTAGGGGAGCAACACGGCTGGATACTAAAAAGGTGAATACCCTTAAATGTGTTTTGGGTACTTAATCATTGTCCAGTCTGTTGAAATAGCCATTGATGGGCATAGTGGAGTGTAGTATACATCAGTTTGTATAGTTTTCTTTAAATCTTCCCATGGTACTAGCTTTTGCTAATTTGCCAGTTGGTTGCAGAACTTGCCTCGATAGGTGTTAGTCAAAACACACTAAAACCTGTGCTAAAATATTTAAGGAAGCTAGTGTTGCAGAATCTTGCACTTTTGCCAAGTGGAATTATCAGCAGTAAGTGTGTAGCAGTTAAATTGGCTGTGCTAACAGCCAAATCCCTGGAAATGATCATTGTCACCCCTTGTGCCTGAGGTTTCATCTTAACTTTTCCATATAGTTTTAATAAGCTTTGGAGATTCGGAACAGAAGTCAGATAGCCATTATTACCTCTTCACTAAAGAAAATATCAAAGCTGGATAAAACCAGTGGGTGTAGGCAGGAGTGAATTAACACAAATAAAGTTCCCTAACATCTCTTCTGTAATTACTTGTTTTAGGAGGTTAAAGCTAGGTCAGTTGGAGACCCCTGCATTTAAAAGGAAGTGCCTTAACACCTCTTCCTTAGATATTTATTCTAGGGAAATCAGTGTTGATTGTAAAGCCTTGTCTTTTATGCAGAATTATGCATTTCTAAGTTCCATTGGTACTTTTACTTCACTCAAATAGCTTGATTTTATTTTTGATTGAGAATGACATTTGGGTGCGGAAGGTGACAGGTGGCAACGTCAGGGATAGGGTTGTGAGAGGCAGACTGAAAAAGACCTGGGGTGAGGTCATATGGTGTGACTTCAGGGATAAAGGACTGAATAAGGAGGCTGCCAGAGATTGAGCAGTGTGGAGAGTTGCCATTAGGTTATGAAGGCAGACTCATTCAAGCGTGTTGAAGCCTTTATAAGTGAGACGATAGTAGTATTTCCAGATTCTGTTAATCCAGTACATTTTGAACTGGAAGGTATAGCCTTATTAACCCCATCAGAGCTGTAAGCCCCTCCTAAGTTGTAAAATGCCTGGTGGTGGCAACAATAAAACCAAAAATAAATCAATAAGGAAGAAGTGGTAGGGGAGGTGCCTTAAGAGTAACAGCCCCTCAGAGCCATAGGTCTTCCCTGAGTTGTAAAATTGCCTGGTAGTTGCAAAAATAAAACCAAAAATAAAGCACTAAGGAAGAGGTGCCAGGGAAGTGAAGGAATTAGTAGACCTCAGTTTGTTTATCCCTGTGACTGTTCTCTTCTGCCTGTGACTGTTTCTCCCTCTGCCTGTGACTGTTTCTCCTTCTGCCTGTGACTGTTTCCTCTTACCAGTGACTGTAAAAAATGGTTTCCTTTTGCCAGTGACTGTGAACAACTGTTTGTCAGTGACTTCCCCTGGTGAAAGGGGGTGAAAGAGTACTTCCCTAGTATCTCTGCTTGTTGTAAGAGGCGACTAAGAGGGACCCATTTTGTCTCTAATCTCTTCCCTCCTTACTGTTCTCTACTCTGTACTCCCACCTCTTCTTGATATTTCCTTAATTCTTCTGGCCTCTATTTTCCCAGTACTGTCAGGTTAGACATTTGGTTTTATGACAGGGTTGGTTTAAGGACCTGCCATTAACACTGACCCATCCTTCCTTCCACCCTGTGCTTTAATGCCAAACCGTTTCATCACCAAGCATCTTGATGGCCAAAGCTGCTTCCATGCCAGTCTCAGTGCCATGCAGCCAGAGTGACTTGGTGCTGGTTCATTAGTCCTTCCTTCATACTGCCAGTGACAAGGTCTTAAATGCAGTGGCCAGGCATTTTTTAGTGAATGGATCTTGACTTCAAATCTTGTTTGGGAAGATTTTTGAAACCGTTATTTCTCATGCAATCCAAACTTAGTAGTTTCTAGAATTACTTCAATAGATATAGATAGATTGATAGATAAAGCACACAGAGTATGGTGGATTATCTTTTGGTGTATTAGCTGTGTTTACAGCTTTTGCCTTTTTTAAAAATTTGGCCATTGTTATCGTCGTCATTTAGTGGGTTAAGGTGCTATTGGCTGGTGTTTGTTAGGTGGTTGCTTGCTACTGTATTTACTGTAGATGCCTGGTGGTTCAGTGGGTTAAGGTGGTTCAGCTAGATGTGCTTTGGAATATTACTAGGTCTTTTCACCTGTGGCAAAACCAACAGGTCTTGAAGTGGTACTTTTTTTATTCTCTCTCTCTCTCTCTCTCTCTCTCTCTCTCTCTCTCTCCAATGAAAGTTTAAATATCTGTTCTTGGACACCTTTAAGCTATTTTCTTATGAAATACAAAGTTACTCAGACTGAAATTTTGTTGATTTAACATGTCAGCTGTTGCCTAGGCTGACTATTAGGTGCTTTTCAATTTTGACTATAAGGAGGCATTGTAGCGATTTATGAAATACAAAGTTGGTCAGCTTGAAATTTTGAGCTGATTTGTCAGCTGTTGCATCAGCTGATTATTAAGCAGTAATCAGTTTTTGCCATGACCATGAGGAGGCATTTAATAAAACTTTCACAATATGAGAGTTTCAAAGAGAAACTTTAAAAAATTGGTTGCAGTAGTTTTGCAACAGGTCACTGTGTTTGGATAATCCAATTGGCTGGTGGTTGAAGGTTAGGTGTGTGTTAGTGTGTGTTTAGGTTAGGTAAGTGTGTAGATTAGGTTAGTGGGTTTTGGTGCCTGGTGCCTCTGCAACCACTACCTAGTATTTCAGTTTTGGGAGTGGTTCAGATCCATCAGGTGAAAACAAACCAGCTAATGTCTTTCTGTATTGCAGGAGGCAAGATGACTTCTAACAAGATTTGTAAAGATACCGGTATCAAGATAGCAAGATCAAGCCAGCTGTGTAAAGGAAAGTGTGTTTGTTCCAAGAAGATTGGTAATGTGTTAAAACTGAATCTCTCTCTTTTTGCTTTAACTTGGCCTAAAAATACCATGTTGGTCACTAATAAGTGCTGTGGAAAGGGTTTAACATTGACCAAAAATTACCATCTTTGAGAAGTGTTTAGCTATACTGTATTAGATTGAAATTAGCGATGTTAGTCATGAAGTGTTGTGAGAAGGATGTAGAGCCAATCCTGTTTTTGTTTTTGTTACTGAACTAAGTGAAGCAAGATGTCAGAGGATAAATCTTAGCCAAGTTAAAGTGAAAGAACTGTAGTTGTGTATACAGAAAATCCTCATTTATGCTAGTTGTGAAATGCTATTGAGTGATCATTTATTTATTTTTTCCTAATCCAAGTAGTTCAGTCATTTTGCCCCCAGGCTCATATGCCAGTCATGAAGAAATGCTGAATTTAGTGCCCAGGCATGTCTGAGCGTGACACGGTCTGCAGGCTGAATTTGCTCTTCACCTGTAGTCCACCATTATCGTTTGGGAAGATAGGGAGATTGACTAGTAGCCAAGGAGACTCCTGTAGTCCACCATTATCCTTCGGGAGGTTAGGGAGGGAAGTGAGGGATGTTTTGTTTAATGGGATTATGAATTGAAGGACTAGTTGTTGATCAACCCCCAGTCTGTCTGGCCAAGCAGACCCATCAACCACAGGCAAGCAACAGCCCCTTGCAGGGCCACCCCACATAGTGAACCAGTGTTCCTTTGTGGCTGACAATGCCCTGCAGCGGCGAGGTGTGGGGAATAGTGTGGAGGCTTGGTTCCTGGCTGGATGGTGCATTTGCATCGCCACCCAGTTAACATGGGCACCATGGTAGGCTCCTTTTTTATTTTTATTTATTTTTTTTATAAGAGAAGAGAGTGTAGAGTAAAGAGGATGACAGGGGGCGAAAGAGAGGGAGAGAGGTAGAATGCTGGAGGCCAATCCTCCTTGGTGAGTCGTAATCTGGCTCTTGGTGAGTCATAATATAGCTAGCTATTTTGTTAATCAAATATTGGTTGGGGGTCAAATTGAATCATGTCAAGGCTACTTGGGAAGTTTTGGTTGTAGTTTTTGATGTTTTCTAAGTTTTCTGTGAGTTTTAGGTATGTTTCATTTCCCCGTCTGTGGAGTGTTTCCCATATTTAACAGGCTTGTTTGTGTAGTTGTATGTTTAAAGGTAATGTTTGTCATTGCATGGGTTTGTCTTGTTGTGAGTGTGTAAGGATATTTCTGGTTTGTCTCCTATCTTAGGGCTTTGTTTTGGGTTATTTGAAGTTTTCTTAGTTGATTTTTGCTAAGTGAGTGGATGGGGATTGGTGGGTAGTCCAGTGTTGGTAAAATTATGGATTTTACTAGGTGAACTTTAATTTTGGTTGGAAGATTCCTAAATCTGGATAAATTTCTAAGTGCTAGTTCCCCTTAGTTTTTCCTTTCTTTGATGTGTTTGTAGTAGCCATTAGGGGTGATTTTTAGTTCCCTTCGTTTTTTAGTATTCTGTCCTTGTTTATTTTTAGTGGTGGGTTGTTCTTTGTTCCTAGTGATATGTTTGTAAACTTTGCAATGTTAGTTTTTATTTTCTATTTTTCCTCGTATTCATTTATTAATTCTACGTTACTGTATTTCGTTTTCAGTCCTTCTGTTGGTCATGTTTTTTTATTTACATTGTTATCTGTAATTTGTGTGATATCGTCTGCGTATACCTGTATTATGTTTAGACCTCTTCTGGGGGTGGGGGATGTCGCTGGTGTATGTTATGAAGAGTGTAGGGGACAACACACCCCTGTGGGACACCACAGCTCAGTTCAAAGGGGGCACCAAGATATTGCTCAATTTTGATTCTGGCTTCCCTGTCAAGAAAATCACAAAGGAGCCTTTCGATAATTTCTGGGAGGTTTAGATGGAGTATTTTATATGTTAATCCCAGGTGCCACACCTTGTTAAGGCTTTAGTGATGTCCCTCAGAGTTAAGTGGCATTGTCCTCTTTCTGATTTGTTTTGTGCAATTTGTTCCGTGATAAGTGCTAATGCTTGAGTTGTGCCCCTTTCATTGCGGAATCCGTACTGGTCTTTGTGATAGTGATCTTCGGTGTTAAGGTGAGTTCTCAGCCTGAAGTTTATTCTTTCAAATATTTTTCCTGGAACTTCAAGTAGTGAGATGGGTCTGTAGTTTTCAGGGTGTCTGGGGGATTTATTGGCTTTCGGTATTGATTTTAAAACTGATTTTTTCCAGCTGTCGGGGAAATATCCTGATGATAATGCGGCGTTATATATGTTGGTGAGGTTGTTTATTGCTTGGTTTGGTAGTTTGCTGAGGATGACCTTATTGATTCCGCTCTGTCCAGGGCATGATTTTCTCATGTGTTTGATTATTCTTATGGTTTTGTCAGGGGTGATGGAAGGTGTGAGTAAGGGGTCTGCGTTTAGTCTGGAAAGGTCTGCATGTGTGTGTGGTGTGATTCTGTGTAGGTTGTTTCTTAAGAATTCAGATACCATTTCTGTAGTTTTGTTATGTATTTCGTCTTCTTCTTCTTCATCCTCTTGGAACACATTGCTCCAGATCTGCCTGTGGAGGGATTCTTGGGCTTGAGGTGAATAATGTTTGGTGTTGTTTTGGTCCAGGAGGTAGTGCGTGTTTGGGGGTTTATTTCCCGAAAGGTGTTTTAATTTTCTCCAGAAGGCAGGGGGTGTTTGTAAAGTGAGGAAAAGTGTTCAATGGTTTTCTGCCAGTGTAGGTTAGCTTCAGAGAGAAGAGCTTCATGAATTGAATCTTGGAGTTCTTTGTATCTGTTGTAGTGGTAGACAGTCCAGCCATTCGTGGTTGCGTGTTATCTGAGGGCGTTGAATTGTGAAATCAGGTTTTGAGTGTCTTGGCTGTGTGGAGTGTGGGGTAGTGTCCTGTAGTATGTTGTAGGGATGTTATTGGAGATGGCTCTGTTGATTGTAGAGTACCATTGTTCTATTTCTCTGTCTATTTCTTCCAGTGTGGCTTCTTCTACTCTGTTGTTTTCAGTCATATGTATGTTTATGTCTGTTTGAAATCCATCCCAGTTAGCTTGTGTGAAGTTTTGTCTGGGAGGGATGGAGGTGAGTATTGGAGTAGACAAAATAGTGAGAATAATTGGGATGTGATCACTAGTGGTGAGTGGGCCTTGGGTAATTTGGATGTTGTGATATGTTTTATTATTTGTGAGAATTATGTCTGGGGTGGTAGCTGTATTGTGTGCGTAGTAAGTGGGAAAGTGAGGGCCTGTGTGGTTTATGCTTCTTTCGGTAATAAGGTGGTTGAGTTGTCTGCCTGTGGTGTTTGTTTGTCTGTATCCTTAGGTTGGGTGATTGGCATTGAGATCAGCAATCATGTAAACTGGGATGTTCCTTCTGAATAGTTGGAGAAAATAAGGTGTGGGTATATATGGTCTGGCAGGGGGTTGGTATAGTGTGGATAATATGATAGGACCTGTGTTTGTTTCTATTTCTATGGCAAGGAGGTCTGAGTTGAATGTCATAAATTTTGTGTGGGATGGTGCTTCTTATTGGTATTGCTGTACTGTCATGTGGCCCGTCTGTGAGGTTTTTTGTGTGTGTTTTATATCCTGAGATTTTGGGCGGCTCTTGTTCTGGTGATCCATGACTGTAGATGAGAATAATGTGTGGATTTCAGTTTCTGTATGTATTATTAAGCCCAATGTGTCTCCCTCTCCAGTGGAGGACGTTGTGTTGAACTATTGTTATTTTCTGCATTGTTTTGATTTAGGGTTCCACAACACCCCGTTCCGTATATATGTATATGGTTACCATCCAGCCTTGTAAGTGGTTTCCAGGGTTACAGGAAACCATTAGGCATGTCACCTGGTGTAGTACCACCCAAAGTGGAAATAAGAGAAATCAAAAGTGACAGGAAGGAAAAGAAGTAGGGAGAGAGGGCAAACTGAAATGAGTTGTAGTAGTAGGCATTACCACAGTGCAACCTTGATAATTCGAACCTCTAAAGTTTGGAAACATCTAAAGTTGGAATACCATACAGTAATTTATGAAATCTGTAATTTTTATTTCCCAGTGTCAGCTCACTAATGCCCACAGACACTAGCATCTAAAATTGCCAGCAACCCTTATCAGTTACTAATAACCTTATCACCCTAGTTTAAAGCATCTGGTTGTTAATCATAAATATCCTTTCCTCCTTTTGTGTAAGAAGTTCTTCATTCATTGACTCAGTTTTAGCCTATTCAAATTTCACCATAATTGTGGCTTCAAAAAGGTGTCCTAGCATTACTGATTAGTGCAGTGCTGTGATAAAAAGGTATTCAGCATAACAATGCAGCACAAGTACATAGTGCGTATATGTGTTAAGACAATTGTGATGGAAACGACCATGTATAACATAAAAAACTGACAGTACATGTACTCAGTTCTGTGCAAACTGAAACTAGAAGATAACTCTTTGCAGGTGTTTTCAAAGATAGTGGTGGTGTTAAACATGACAGTATATGAGCAGTGGTAAGGTTAAGTTTGAGTGAAATTATGGGAAATTTTCCTTAATCACACAGCACCATGGAACACCACTTGTCAGATGTCAACTAATTTTACCCACATTTGATATAAGCATGATTGTTGGTAGGCAGCAGTCCCAATATAATTTTTAGATTATTTGCATCACTATTAAACCACTGTGCAATCTGTATTTGAGTAAATATAAACCGCCATCACACTCGTTTCACACAATGTACACACGTTTTGCATCACTGAGATTGCAGTATTGTATTTCTGCAAGATTATAATAATGTAGACTTGCAATAAGTGTGCATTATCCTAAAATACATCATAAAGTAAACTGCTTGAGCAATGCACAATATATGAAGTGTAGCATCACACAACATTGGTCAGGCTGTACAGTATAAACAATCGGCTGATTGCCCACTAGGCAACGCAAGGCAGTGGGCTATATCTGTCTAGCCAGACACCATAATCCCCTAAGGGGTGGCCATTTGACTTCGAAGTGTTTTATGGGAAGGGGCACTAACCCTTCTCCAACCCAATTGTTGACATAGGGACTACGTATGGGTTGGTTATATGGTTATCACTCTGCATGGTAAATGGTTTCCTGGCGTACAGGAAACCATCAGGCTTTTCACTCAGTGTAAAGCCACTTGAAAAGGAAAGAAGAGAAAGATAGGAGAAATAGGAAGAGAGGAGGACAGACACAGAAAAATAATGGTGAAGGAAGAAGTAGGCATTGCTACATCAAGTGAGTGGATGATGGCTGCTGAAAGATGTAAATAATCATGTAGAGTACTGTAGTTTTTATGTAAATAAATGAACACATAATTACTGTCCCTTATAACTTACTGATGCTAAACATGAATACAATTTCAGTGTTTTAGAACAAGGAACAAACACAAAATGAGGAAAGAGAAATGTGCAAGAAAAATACTTAATGATTTGTAGCAAGTATTGTATTGATAATTATTACCTTGAGTTAACAGATAAGAGATAAATGGTAGTGTTACAAAAACATGGGAAAATTGGGTGCCTGAAGGCAGCTTGTTAGCCCATACTACAATGCTTGTCAAAAGCATGTCTAAACTATGGGAATTAAGACAAGGATAGCCAGAGAAATGCTTTATATGTAGTTAAAATTTTTCAAAAGTTCAAGTAGTTTGGACACAAGCTCTTTGAATTTTAGAGGTTGCACTGTATATCAAGTGAGATGATCACAATCACATGCCACCTGAGGGACTAGTAACCAAGGAGACTCAAGCAGTCTACTGTACTGGTAACCATAACCAAAGAGACTATGCCAACTCATGAAGGCAATCTTTTCCATTGTTTATTAGATTTAATTGTTATGGCATATTTTAAAACCAGACAGATCTCCATTCCCTTTTGTCTCAGTTGATGGCAGTGTGTCGTCAGATTGGAGAGTTGATACGACCATAGTAACCAAAGGTGATGGTATCTAGGGCAATACTGTCAAAGCAGAGGGAGTGTGGCCATGTGCAGTTTGCCACAAGGGTGTGGTAACTAACTACATCTTGTTCAGGGTTTGATAAATGAGTGTGTAAGAGATGTAGTGGCATTAGAGGTAGACTGAAAAATGCTGATTTGATGTGTGTAGGGTGTGGGGGAGAGCATATGGAGATTCAGGTATGAAAGGATTGATCTTGCTGGTGAGGCACATGAGTGTATGAAGGATTTTACTAAATACTGGGACATGTTATGTGCTGGAGGTGGGGCAGGAGTTGACTCAGTGGCTAGGGTAAGGAGTGGTTGGAAGAAGTTCAGGGAGCTGGTGCATCTCCTGACATTGAGAGGGCTTTTCCTCAGTGCTAATTGCTAAGGGATCCTTGTATGTGGCATGTGTTATGAGTGTAGTGCTGTATGGTGTTGAGACCTGGGTAGTGAAGAAAGATGATGTTGGTAGGTTCAAACATACAAAAATGTCAATGATTACATTTGTATATAGTGCATCCTTGAATAACAGGCCATGGGAGGAGAGAGATGGCTTGGGCATGTGAAGAAGATGGAGGGTGAGAGGTGTTATTGTTTAGGGTAGAGTTGTGAGAGGCAGATTTTTAGAGACCTGGGTTGAAGTCATAGTGAGACCTCAGGGATAATGGGCTGAACAGGGAGATGAAGTAGCATGAAGAGTTGCCCTTAGGTGACCAAGACTGACACATGCAAGTATGATGGAGCCTTTGAAAACAATACAAAACTAAAGCTAAGGATCATCAAACAGTGCACCCCACCCACCCCCCCTATTTTTTTGGTCCAATTGTCAGTTGAAGAGTGTTTTTAAAGCTGAGCTAGGGTACAAAATTTTCCATTACCAGTTGTATGGAGGGAATACTGTTAGTTTAGGCCATACCTGTGGCTAAATGAGAACATCTGTTTATGGACTCTGTATTTGTGGATGTGGAGCATCTCTTGGCCATTCAGCCAGTCAGACCCATTGATTTTTCAGCAGTTCTTGTGTAGATCTTAGTACATTGCGGCCCCCATGATCCGACATCTGTTACTTTTATATTTATATGTGCTGACCATAAAATATTTTCTTTATTCCAATAAATGATTACTTTATATAAATGTTTTAATATTTTATGTAGTGGAGTACACTATTTGTCACCTTTATGACTTTAGTAATATGAGAAACAGCTTGATTTTGACAAGGCAGTCGTAGAATTTGCGATATTTTGGGGGTGGTAAAATTAATCTTGCATTTTAAAATCTTACGTCTGTTGTTTTGCCAATGAGTGAAGTATTTTTGCAACTCCTAATCAAAATACAAAACACACAACCCATGAACAGCAGCTGAAATTAAAAATCCATGCTCCCAGTGCAGACAAAAAGTGATTTGAACTTTCATGACATTTTGCTTAGTGGCACATAGTGATGCAGCATGCCAGTTTTTATTCCATCTGACAACAACTGTTGCATCTTAATCATTTTGATTTCCATGTCAGTAGTCACTGTTCCTTTGAGCTGTCTGCTTGCATCTCTCCATCACTACAGCAAGTGTGAAGCACCCATCTAGCAGTAAACCCTCGTACCTTTATCTGTCTGACTCTCTAATGCAAGAGTTAATTGTTACTCCCATTCCTCCATGTATGCAACATGTCAACTGTGGAACTGCTGTCCTCTTCATTTTCTACTGCCTATGACCCTCCAGTGTTTTAAACGCTTGTGTGTCCAGGCATTATTTAATGTATCTTGAATTTGGCTTGTAGTTTTTTGGTTTTTGTTGGAGGGAAAAATCTTTCAGGCTTTGTATCATTTGGTTGCTGCTTCCTTGCTTTAAAAAAAAACAGTTTAATTTAAATCATTCTGGGAGCAACATTGGCAAAAAAATTAGTTGCTTTAGTGTTCATCTATTATGTTGGGCTGATTCAGAGACCAGTTGCATGAGTCTGAAATGGTTGGGTAGGCCAGAAACAGCGTACTGATTTTATATATACTGTACTTTATTAGTTGCCCATTTGCAACAGACCATGAGCAATAAATTTAAACTTCATCCCATCTCGGTAAGATGTGTGTCTTGCTGTTTAGTTTATGATCAAGAAATTAATAAGTGTGAACTTGAGGAGGCTGTTTGTGAGTTTTTTTTTTTTTTCAAAATTTGTAAAGGGAACAAAGTCTAAAAGGAGAGAGATGTTACTTGTTAAATATATAACTTGTGTCCTCATTAACACTCGAGTGAAGGTGTGTGTGTGTGTGTGTGTTTTTTTTAAAGATATTCCGTTAATGTTAGATATATAAAGCTGGCATTCCACATGAGTCTAGTTGGATGTGATAGTTCATTCTGTTGCTTTTTGCTCCAAAAATTAGAATTGGGAGACAGAGGATATAATGGAGGGATGGAGTGGAGAGGATTGAGAGTGAGAGAATTAACTAGGAGAGTGTAGAGAGTATGTGAGGTGGAGGGGGAGACCAAGGATAAGATGGTGGGATGAAATAGAGAGGTATATGAGGGAGGATTGTGTAAACTGGGGGGGATAGAGAGTGATACTAACTAGGGGAGTATGTGAGGTGGAGGATGGGCCTGAGGATGAAAAAGAGGGATGGTGGAGAGGTACAAGAGAGAGGGGTTAGGGGGGAGGGCAGAGAAATGGCAGAGGGCAGGGAGGCAATCTGTACCCTTTCAGGACTAAGGAGTTTGGTTGTAGGTAGAGATAGATAGCTGGTCCACATTTTAACATTCTCTGTTATAGTAATATTGCCATGAGTTATATATTTTTAAAGATTTGTTTGCTGAGATAATACTGTGAACTTTAACTTGGCCTAAAAATTTTAGGCTTTCCAGCTTGAATTGCAAGTTGTAATAGTCTTAAAACTCTGTGAAAAGGATTTTGAGCCATAGCATTCTTTCTATGCTGCAAGTTATGTGACAGCTGGAAAAGAATGAAAAATTGGGCCAAGTTAGTGAAGAGTATAAAATTGTTAGGTTCAGTGTAACGTGATTTTGTTGATGGACATTTAACATGCATCACAACCAGTTCATGTTAGTATCTTTGAACTCCTTCAGTACTGTGATCTCTATTCTCAGTTTATTGTTGCTACATCCCACGTGATTGTATTTAGGTTTATTCTTGCTGTTGCCACACTATTTTATTCTGCTTAGGAAGGATTTCTCATACCATCCCTACCCTGCTCTCCTGGGTCAGGCCTACCCAGCTGTGCCCTCCCATATGTGCCATGTCGTGCCGTACCCCTCCAGTCCCAACCATGCCCTCCCATATGTGCCATGTCCCGTCCTAACCCTCCAGTATGAAGTCACCCCTTTGCTATATCCAGCCATGTCCTCTCATCCCTGATGTTCTTGCCCTGCCCTACCCCTCAAGTATGTGACCCCCTTGGTGTACCCAGCCATATCCTCCCAGAGCTGTCCTGTCCTGTCTTACCTCTCCAGTTTGTCACCCCCTTGGCCTGAGTAAAATTGTGTGGTGTCCGCAGGCATAAAATGTCCATGTACTGAAGATTTTATTTGTCCCTAGTCAGTCCTTTGATATGCAATTTTGACTTGTGATTTTTGTGTACAAAACTATTTTGTGTTGATTTTTAACATGCATTAATGCAAACACATGGTGCACAGTGTGTTTAGTAGTAGTGCATGTTAACAAAGCCCTTCTCATCCTTTGTTGATTGCCATGTTTATTTGTATAGCTCTGCTCAGCTTATTGGTGGGTAGAGCAGTACAAGGAGACATGGCATATACAAAGTGATGGGCAGGGCACTCTCTTGGAAGCATCTTGGGGGCCAGCGCCGAACCTATCTCGATAAATGGGCCACAAAAATACGGACTGGCAACCCTCACACCTTGGGTTACCAGTCCGTATTTCTCTGGCCCATTTATCGAGATAGTTTATTTTTTGACCTTCACCACTCTTCTGTATATCTAGTGGAAATAAAACCAATATGTTATTACAATGTCTTTATTATATACCTTTTCTTTACATATATATTTTTGTACATATTTATTAAAATGTGGACTTTGAAAAAATAGAGAATAATACCGACATTTATGAATAGTACGAAGGAGACATCACTTCGTACTATTCATATATGTCTTGGTACTATTCACTGATATTTTTTTCAAAGTCCACATTTTGTACACAGTATGAAGGACAGATCACTTAAGATGTTTCTAGAGAGAAGCCAAGTGTTGACTTACTTAGAGAAAATTTTTGACATTGAGAAAATAGAACAAATGAAATATACTATACAAAAAGGGAGGGCATTAGAGCAGCAGAGGAAGGACAGGGCAAGGGTGCAGGACAGGTCAGGGGGAGAGGTAAGAGATGGCAGGACAGTATCAGAAGCCAGGACAGGAACACCTACACAGGGCATTGATGGCAGGGCATAGCAAGGGTGGAGGGGTGGCAGGACAGGACACCTGAAGGATGGTAGTGCAGAAACAACAAGACAGGGCAGGGGAGGACAGTGCAGGGTACAGGGCAGGTCTGAGGCAGGAGGTGGCAGGACAGCATAAGAGATGACAGGACAGTGATGGAAGGATAGGAACAGCAAGACAGGGCATTGATGGCAGGGCATAGCAAGGGCAGAGGGGAGGACAGATTGGGAGGGCAGGTGCCAGGACAGGGCTGGAGGGCAGGTGGCAGGACAGGGTTGGAGAGCAGAGGTAGCAAGGCAGGGGATATAAGGCTGTGTATTGCAAGTGTGCAGGGAAGTGGATGTCAGTGATGGTAAGGTAGCAGTGCAAGGGGGTAAGGGATGGCAAAGCAGGGTAGGGAAAGGGTGCAGGGTAATGCAAAGCAAGGAGGCATGGCAGGGCTGGGTTGCAAGGCAAAGATGCAAGAGTAGAGGGAAAGGAACAAGGCAGTGTAAGGTAGAGGGAAAGGCAGGGCACATGACTGGGAAGGGAAAAAGGAAGGACAGAAAAAAGCAGAGCTGGGAGGTGGTGATAGGGTGGGGTGCAGGGTGGTGGTGGTAGCAGTAGGGTGGAGTGCAAGGTGGTAGTGGTAGGGTGGAGTGCAAGGTGGTAGTGGTAGGGTTTGCTGCAAGGTGGTGGTGGGGTGCAAGGTGGTGGTGGGGTGCAAGGTGGTGGTGGGGTGCAGGGTGGTGTGGTAGTAGTGGTAGGGTTGGTTGTAGGGTGGTGGTCGTGGTCAGATTGGTTGCAGGGTGGTGGTGGCAGTAGTGGTAGGGTTGGTTGTAGGGTTGTGGTTGTAGGGTGGGGTGTAGGGTTGTGGTGGTAGGGTGGGGTGTAGGGTTGTGGTGGTAGGGTTGTGGTGGTAGGGTTGTGGTGGTAGGGTTGTGGCGGTAGGGTTGTGGCGGTAGGGTTGTGGCGGTAGGGTTGTGGCGGTAGGGTTGTGGCGGTAGGGTTGTGGTGGTAGGGTGGGGTGTAGGGTTGTGGTGGTAGGGTGGGGTGTAGGGTTGTGGTGGTAGGGTGGGGTGTAGGGTTGTGGTGGTGGTGGTAAGGTGGGTTGCAGGGTGGTGGTGGTAAAGTGGGTTGCAGGATGGTGGTGGTGGTGGAGAGGTTGGATGGGTGGTAAGATGAGGAGGAGGAAAATGAAAGAAGAAGAGGTGAAGAGGAAGGGGAAAAAGAGAAGTGGATGGATGGAGGGAGCCTAATACATAACAATAAACAAATGAAACACAGCAACACACAGAGAATCTTGTAGTATAATACCAACAAGAGATATTAATTTAAGCTTCAGACATTGCTTGTTGTCAAATAATAATAAAAACTAACACGCAAACCCCTACCAGTAGTTCCTCATTTAAGACACTCACTAAGCACTTCTTCTCTATTAATCTGTCGGTCAAAGTACAAACACTTTTCACATAATATATTTCTTATTCTCAAAATATTACTAATTTATACTAAGCATTAACACATACCGTGATAATTAGTTCCTGTCACATATGATCCTTAAATACTTGATAAAAAGTCCCTCTTGCTGGCACCTGTCCTAACCCTTACGCAATGTTCACCTATCAGCAGTTTACAGGAAAGTATATTAGTCATTAAATGAGGAATTACTTTTTGTTGGCATTATACACAAACAAAACTTACAATTAACATACCAGTATATTCAGTTTGTAATAGTGTGTAAAATGTGCCTTTAGATCTCAGATGATGTGTTTATATATATTTCAGTCCTAAGCATACGTATATTGAGGTGCCACAATAATCCTGAAATTCTGAGAGCATGATGGGCCTGTAGAAGCAGTTCAGTATTTTTGCATCCGTGATATTGTATTGTTTGTAAAGGCTCCAACATGCTAATGCCAGCCTTGGTCACCTAATAGGTGGCTCTTCATGCTGCTTGATCTCTGGTAGCCTCCCTATTCAGTAACTTATCCCTGAGATCACACTATATGATGTATTCTCAGGTCTTTTTCAGTCTGCCTTTCACAACCCTATCCCCAACATTCACACTTCTCACTTTCCACATCCAATTGTTATAAAAATGTGGTGTTGGGGAGACACCTTCATGTAGTGACACTGATATAACCAGGTCATGCCCAGTGAAATGGGCCAGACACTCACTCAATGATCATTTAGGCCCCTGGACTCCAATCTCTACCTCACAATTCTAACTATCTGCACATATTTTTCTCTAATTTACTTCATACTTATTTACTCCATGACTTTCCCATTCCAGAACAACGCCAATGCAACAACAGTTGGTGCTGTCAATGCAGAAGCTCCCTCGTGGCTAAACACACAGACACAGGACAACCAAGGGACTCACAATCAAGAAAAACAAGGACACACAAAAATTGTAAACCACCATAACACCCCAGCAAGACCTCCACACACACTTATGAGGCTGCCTCCTCCCTCCAGCCTCACTATGGACCTCTTCACAGTAAGTCAGTTTATTTCTATCTGACAGAAATGAACCAATCCCACTACTTGCATCAAACTTAATGAACCTTAGTACATGACAGGAATGAGTCTCCTTGGTTACTAGTTAAACTGACCCTCTAGTCTGACTGCACTTTGTCTGAGGAAACTAAATGCATTATGGCCATTCAAACCACCAAGGAAGCTCTCCTTTGACCTGACCCAAATTCATTAAAAAGTGACCTCCATCCAAATGAACTGTCACCATTATTTTGTGTGTGTATTATTTGACCATTTTTATTATATTCGATAAGTATTTAATCCTGTACATACTCACTACCTTCCCACTACAGCCATTTAAACCCCACAACACTACATGCACTACTTCAACAACATTCCTCTTCCTCATCTACCCTACACTACACCTCCCTCTTCCTCCTTACCCTACACTACACTTCCTTCTTCCTCCTCTACCCAACACTACACTTCCCTCTTCCTCCTCTACCCAACACTCCACAACCCTCTTCCTCCTCTACCCTTCCCTAAACTTCCCTCTTCATCCTCTACCCTACACTACACTTCCCTCTTCCTCTTCTACCCAACACTGCACTTCCCTCTTCCTCCTTACCCAGCACTACACTTCCTTCTTCCTCCTCTACCAAACACTACACTTCCCTCTTTCCTCTTACCCAACAATATGCTTCCCTCTTCTTCCTATACCAACATAACACCTCGCTCAATTTTTCCCCCACCTAAATGACCTCCATCCTAAAGGGACGGTGTTGAGAAAGGCACATTATTTTTCACAGCACAGGTCACCGGCTCCGACCACCTGCCAGTGACTGTGGTCATCACCCATCTTTTTTATTTTTTTACCTTTATTTATAAATCTTTATTGACAAACATACTTCATACTGTAGAGTAGCTAAAACAACTATCTGTGCATACTACATGAGATTTCTTTTTTTTTTATGGAAGGAAGAAGGAACTGAAGGCCAGATGCCTGCATTATTGTTCCCTCCAAGAAAAAAATAAAAATAAAACAGAGTCAAGTTCAAAATCCATTCATTTTGAGATGCCTGGACAGACTGTCTTAAGACTGGAGATTTAGGGTGCTACTTTCTGGGGCATCAAGCTTGTAATATTGTAAACAGCTTTATGATATTATTCACAATAATATATTTTACGGCGACAAATGTGAATGGATGATGATCCATTTCAGTTGTGGCTTATATCTTCCAATAAATGGTAACCACTGTCTCTAAACAGTTTAGGTACTGTGTGTGTGTGTGAGAGAGTGTGTGTGTGTGTGAGTGTGTGTGTGT
>JAGKTI010004115.1:22879-52478 GCA_018397915.1 Birgus latro
TAAGGCTATATCCAACCCCTCCAGTTTTAAAAGCTGTAACTGAGTTACATAAAATCGTCTTGAGGTAACATGAATAAAATATAGAGGCTAAATATTATCGAAGTTTATTTACGTCTCCAGCAACCTGCATTTACCATAATATTGAATCCTAACCAGGTTTTACTATAATGAAACCTCCATATCAGGCATTTATTATCGGATTTTTTTTTTTTCCTAGGGGAAGGGGTGTATTTTTTCACTCTGATATTCTCTCTGGTCTAAAGTGTATGGTAGGTGTATGCGTGAAGACAAATTTATAATACAAGTCTTCATATCCACGTTCATTCTATACATAACTTAAGATCAGGACGGTTTACAATTAGGGTTTTCAGATCCGTCCATTCGTCCGTCCGTCCGTCCGTCTAACTTTCCGTCCGTCCTTCCATCCGTCCGTCCGTCTTCGTCTTCCTCCTCCTCTTACCAGCTGTAGGCGACTGAGTGACTGACTTTTCCAGGCATCCACTCCAGCAGCAGCCCTGCCTTCTGCCTTATACCGGGCCGCTTTTGCATGATGCTGATAAGGTGATAAGGTGCCTGAGTTTTAATGAGTCTGATACGGCGAGGATCTTAATTATCTACGGAGAGTTGATATGGGTTTTATTTTGCTTTTCATTCTCTCTCTCTCTCTCTCTCTCTCTCTCTCTCTCTCTCTCTCTCTCTCTCTCTAATAACAGATACATACACAGATAGATAGATATAGATAAAGATAAATATATAGTACCTACCTACAGTATTTTTATCGTGCCTCGCTGAATGTCTGAATATTACCTGCTTAAAATTCACCGCTACTTTATCTTTTTATTTCACCTGTTTGACTTTACAGGTGCAATGCTGTTTCAGTGAGGACACACACCTGTTGACGTAATGACGGAAGCTTAACCCTCTGGCTCGTAGGGATTTCCTGCAGCTTAAAAGAAATCATCCAGCGCTGGCCAAAATAATATACCCGAATTCGATATTGAAAAATGAAAGGTTTAAGCATGTTTTATACCCTATTGTGTAAAGCTTTACGGAGTTTGTAATGCTTATGTCTCCTTTATGCACCGTATTACAGAAGTGGCTTGAAATGACAGTAGTCTTTTACTTAACTAACACACGTTCCTAAATATAATCCTTGCATTAAAAAAAAAAAAAAATAGCATTAGTATCTTGATTCACGTATATTTCATAAAGTTTCAGCGTTAAGATTTCTAAACAACAAATATGTATATTTCAACTTGCATCCCTTCAGCAATACAATTCCATGACGCACTTTTCTTTTTATTTTTGTCATCGTCAGATTTTATTCAGTTTGATAGAAACTTCTGTTTAAGAAAGGATTTAATGAAAACCTTATCTAATTCCTACATTAAAAAAAAACAATCTCTCCCGAAAAGAATGAAAACATCTGGCAAAGGAAGTTTAAAATGCAGATACGGAATGAAATCGTCTGGAAAAGCAATATGAAAACACAAAGAAAATGAAATTGTTGTGCAAAAACTATATGAAAACACAAAGGCAATGAAATCATGTGGAAAAGCAATATCAAAATGCAGGTACAAAACGAAATCGTCTGGAAAAGCAATATTAAAACCCAAATACAAAGTGAAATAATCTGGAATAACAGAATTAAAGCGCAAATACTTTTTCTGACAGAAGAGAGTAAAAATCGATCTCTCCAGGCAGCGTTTAGCTTCTCCAAATGAGCTTCTTAAAAATTTCTCTGGTACATCTCAGCTTTCCAAAGTTGAGCGTCCCGCCTCATGCAGCACCCATCACGCAAGGGTTAAATAATTGCAAATACTGTACTCTTATTATGGCTGGCGCTCCTGCCTAATTCCTCCCAGCTCAGATTATATATAAATAACTGCCACTCATCCGCCGAACATTAAATTGCTCTCCCACTCGCCTTGGCAGGAAGACCACCTCTGGAATTTTAGACCACTTATTCGGCATGCTGTAGAGGGCCAGGATACAGACAGGGAATAGATTTGTTTCCCGCAGTTGCCTGAAGAGGATTGAAAACCAGTGGAACTAAACTAAATCCTCAAACATAGCCGGCAAGCTAAGGAGATCCAGTGCGCATATGGGATGTTTCAGTTTATCCTCTTTCCGTTGGTCATTCTTTGGGAAGATACTTAACCTAGCCGGGAACGTGCTTCTTACTGTATCCTTGCTAAGTCCAGCTGATTGTTTTCAACTTAGGAAAGAGCTTTCGAACTAAAAGGGTTGGTTTTAGCCTTCCTTGGCCCCTTCACTACATCAGGTTATTCCTAAGTTAGGTACATTCATCGAACATTAGAATGAATAAACTAAAATTAAAAGTCAGCTGGCGGAGCAGGTTAATTCCTTGACAGTAGTACCTCTCCACCTGACTTCTGATGGCGGGAAGGTTAGAGTAAGACAGAAGGTAATCTGCCTTAGTGTGCTACATAAGCAGCTTGTAAGTGATGGTTTTTTTCATGTCTCAAAGAACATGACAGCGGGAGCGCTAGTTATGTAAGGGAAAAGAGGCTTATTTGTTCGAGCGATTCCTGCCTAAGAAAAGTATAATAATCACAATAACTATAGTGCATTTTCATCTGGCGGAACTGAGCCACTTTCACAATTAAAACACTATATCGCCATTGCATGGAATTTAACATCCCTTAGTCGTGAGGCTGAAATGAGTCTCCTTGGTTACCAGCTAAAATGACCCTCCAGTCTGACTACAACTGGCCATCAACCGAGCTAAAAGAGGTTAAGGATATTTGCCAGGTTAGAGAAGACGTTTTATACCTATCTTTATACACAGGTGAGAGTCGTTACGTAAGGTTCATCAGCAAGAAGAGGACTTGGATTAATGCCTATCGACTGCACGATGAGGATTACGTCAGACAACTAGCCTATTACTCCTAATCTTCCCTTAATACGACACGTAACAACTGAATTTTAATCCAGGTCCCTACTTGCTAGGCTGGGTGAAAAGGGACAAGGGTGGCAAAATCATTCTCCAGCGATCAGACCGACCCGAAAATCGAACTTGGGGTCGTTCAGATTTGAGATGGATGTGCTAACCAGTGCTAACGTATGTGAGTGACGGTACAGATATGGACGTGAAGGTAAAAGTGGTGATCGGTATCGGTGTGGGTGTGGGTGTGAATGTGAGTGCTTGTGTGTGGTCATGGATGTGAAAGTGGTGACCAGTGTGGAGGCCGGTGTATGAATATGCTCGTGGATGATAACCCTCTCATGGTGAGGTCAACTCTAGCATTATATCTAGCCTTCTCATCTCCCTACATCTCTTCCTGTACCTCTGCCTACCACCTGTTTGCTCCAATACTAACCTGTACATCTGCCTACACCTTTGCCTACCTGTTCCAGTATTACCCTATACATCTTCCTACACTTCTGCCAATACCCTTGCCTACACTTCGTTTTAACATCTCTGCCATCACTGCTACTTACACCTCTGCTTACGCCACCTCCTACCTGCTTACCTGCTCCAGTACCAGCCTACACCTCTACCCACACCAGCACCTCCTACCTACCTACTTGCTGCATCTCCATTTTGCTCGCGCCCGCCCTGGACTCCTGAGGGGCGGGTGAGGTCGGATAACTGGCCCCTGTAATTACCCAACACTGCATCAGGAGCTCCGGCCCGGGGAGGGGGGGGGGGGGTGAAACCGCTCCTATAATCCCTCACCTACATCAAGGCAACTTTTTTACTTCCCTGATGAGCCCCAAAGACATATCAAGCCCACTTTTTTTTCTGCTATGATGAGGCGACCCCGTAAGCATACCAGGTCGTCTGAAGTAAAGAAAAAGCTCACACTGTAATTGCTGAAGCTACGCCAAAGACTTATCAAGAGTAACCAAGAAGATATTAACTTGAAAACACTAATGAAGAGACCCCGAAGACATGTTAAATCCACTTTCTGGTCTAATAAAGCAAAGCCATAAATATGCCAAGTCCATTTGTTTTGTGTAATGAAGTTACTTAGCTGAAACATTAAGTCCATTTCTTTAACTTAATAAAGCAACCTCACAACCATTTCAAGTTCACATTTTTAATCTAATTTAGCAGACAAATCAAGTCCTTACCTTACTTGAGCTATCCCACAGATATATCAAGTCCATGTACGCGCTCAGATGAAATAACCCCTCAGTGCCCAAAAACTGACACGTCCACTCATTGGAAAGTTAACTCTCAACCCACTGAATGCGAGATATCTCCCCTAAACTGTATAAAATCCTAAGGTGGTAGTATAAATCTATGTGAAAAAATACACGTTTTTGCACTGTAGGTATCAGTGGAGAGTATTTCCAACTTCTCCACTGAGAGAGTTCTTCCTGTGCTGAATAATAAAATATCTGCCCGTAACATGGAAAAAATGGGGAAGACATCATCGTTCTGAAGGCAGTAAATTGGCTATAGTCACATGCATCTTTGTTTTCCCTCAGAGATGATTTTAATTCTAAATTATTCCCCATACTTCCGACATAGCCACATTTCTTCACCATTTCCACATCAATTATAAGTATTCATTCAGGTACACCTGAAAGTATACGTGGTTAAAGCATCAGTTAGAGTTAAGGGACTTCAAATTCCTAGGTGTAACATTTCGCCCACTTCAGACCTTGTCTGAAGAAGCCCTGAAGTGGACAAGATGCTACGCCTAAGAAAACAAAGTTCCCTAACTCTAAATGCTGCTTTAATTAACCAGAGTGAGAGATATTTAAGTAGATTGCTATTACCCAGCAGATCCAGGCATCGTAAAACACATATCTGTACCCAACGATATTTAAGAGTCAGTAATTCTAATATAGTTTTTTATGAGCAAGCAAGAACAACACTTTGCTCATCAACTTTCCTTTAAGCTATCTATGGCCTGAGATGTACACAGGTGGAATGAAGGGTTTTTAAGCCAGTAAAATAAAAACTTTCTCTCATATAATGGTGCTGTATGTGTGGGTTAGTATTCGTACTCTTGTCTTCCCGTCTGTCTGTTTATCTGGACCAGTTTCGGATCGTATACAATTATGAGCCAATAATCATTCCCAAATTGTGTTCATGGTTGGTTAGAGATGAGCAGTTTTTTTACCAGTAGAGATCAAGGCATCTCTTCAGTATTCCATATGAACGCTATTCCTCCCCCTACTTAGAAAAGATGAGAAAAAAAATACGTGCTTTTTCTTTACTCTTTCTTTTTTATTTTATTTTATTTTTATTTTTTAGCTAGATATCTGATTAGCTAAATTTTCAGAGTTGTATGACCAGACGCAGTGAGACTATCGATGTTAATTATATATTGTTATAACAGATGTGACGTTAGTCTGTGTTAGATAAAGTGTGAATTACTCCAGTGTACCTACCTCTTTACGTTCAAGTATTTTTTCTATTTATTGCCCGATACATTACTGTTAAAGAAGGCATGGAAGGGGGAAGGAACGAGAGAGGGTGAGTGAGAAAGGAAGAGAAGGGAATGAGGGAGGCGAAGGGAAGGGAGAAGGAGTGAGTAAGGGATGAAGAGTGTGAAGATGGGGGTCAGATAGGGAGGGAAGAAGGAAGAAAAATGGAAGGAGGGAGGAAGAGAGAGGAATGAGGTAGGGGGGAGGAAAGGGATGGAACGAGGGAAGGAGCGAATGAAGACAGGAGCCAGAGAAAGTGGGAAGAAGAAGGGATAAGAAAGAAGGAGAGGACAGAATGAGTTGGCTCTGCTTCAATCCTTCCCCTAAGAATATATTCGTCGTCCCAGCGTGCAGATTATTAGTCAGCCACTCTGGGATCCCACACCTTTACCTCTTATCACACGTTGCTGCCAGTACCTCTGACTCCAGACTGGGGGTGCGGAGAGGTGTGGGTGTAGTGGGTGTGGGTGTGGAAAATGAGTGTGGGTAGTTGGAGAAGAGGGTGTGAATGTAATAAATGTTGAGACAGCATGTGCATAGTGGATGTGAACTGGGACAGCTTGTGTGGGTGTACTTGACGCGGGTGTGGAAAATAAGTGTGGGTAGCTGAGGTTGTGGATGTGAATGTAGTAGGTGTGCAGAGTGAGCATGAGTAGGTGGAGTAGTCAGTGCAAATGTAGTGAACGTTGAAAGTGAGTGTGCATAATGCGTGTGAATTGAGGAAGTGGGTGTGGGTATGGAGAGTAAGTGTGGGTATGTGACTGCACTGGGAGGGTATGAGGAATGTGTATCTGGTGTGTGTGTGTGTGTGTGTGTGTGTGTGTGTGTGTGTGTGTGTGTGTGTGTGTGTGTGTGTGTGAGGGGGCATGATGTTGACTGTGGAGAATTAAGGTAATGGGTGTCTATGAAGTGAATGTGTAAGTGTGAGTGTAGTGATGTCGGAGGCAGCTCGTGTTGGGAGTGTGTATGTAGTGGGTGTGGGCAGGGATATTTGATGGATTTAGTGAGAGGGTGTGAATGGAGTAACCGTGGGTATATACTGAGTGTTGGTAGTGTGCTTGGATTGGCCTGACGGTGAGTGGATATTGTGTGGGTGTGGGACTTGTCGTCATAGGTGTAGCAAGTGTAGGGAATGAGTGCAGTGGATGTGTGTGTGTGTGTGTGTGTGTGTGTGTGTGTGCACTGAATGTGGGTGTTGTGGGATGTGAGTGTTCTTTAGTGAGTGTGAAGAAGTGAGTATGGAGAATGGGGATAGCGTGCGTGGAGATTGTGGTGTAATCAAACTGAGCGTGTGTGCAAATTGTGTTGCAGTGAGTGTACTAAGTGTATGGGTGAGTGTGAGTAAGAATGAGAATGTGTAAGTGTGTGTACGATATGTGTGTGTGTGTGTGTGTGTGTGTGTGTATTTATGTATTGTATTGTATTCTGCTCCGTCACTGTGTTCTATTGGTTACACAGAACATGGTGCATAGGAGAGAACACAATCGACCTCTTGAACATAAAAGGCAATCATGTTGGTGTAGCGAGAAAACACAAACAGGTGTGGGTGTTGCGGGTGTAGAATGTGGTTATGTGAGTGTAGGGTACGTGGGTGTGGAGTATGTGGGTGTTGAATGTGTGGGTTTAGTGGATATGCGTGTAGAAGGCATGTTAGGTGTTGGTGTACTATGTAGTTGGTGGAGTGTAAAGGGTGTGAGTGTAGTGAGTGTGTGTGTACTATGTGTGGATGTAGTGGGTGTGAGTGGAGTGTGTTGGTTTAGGTGTGTGAGTATGAATGTATGATTTTAGCCTGTGGTGGGTGTAGACGTGTGGATGTTTTGGTTGTGAGTGTAGTGAGTGTGAACGAGGGTGTGAACTGCGTCGATTTGGAGTGTGTGGATGCAGTTGTAATGGATAAAAATGTATGGGTAGAGTGGATGTAACTGCAATGTAGGGGATGTTCAGTATATCGAGTGTGTAGGTGTAGAATATATGGGTGTAGTGGGTATGGAATGTATGCGTGTAGTGGCTGGAAAATAGGTGCAGGTGTGTGGGTGTAATGGCTATGAAATGCTTGGGTGTAGTGAGTGTGGGAGAAGTGTGTGGATGTGGAGTGAGTGGGTGGTAAGTGTACTGAGAGTGTATGTGTAGAATTTATGAGTGTAATGGTTGCAGATTTTATGAGTTTAGAGTGCGCGTGGTTATTTGAGTGTGGTGTAGATGGAGGTGATGTGGGTGGAGAATTGGTGTAAGGAATGCAAAGAGTGTGTGGGTGTAATGGGTGAAGAGTTGGTGTAAGAGGAGCAAAGAGTGTGTATTTGCAGTAGGTGTAGGTGGTGTGGGTGTGGAGTGATGGTAAGGGATGCAAAGGGTGTGTGGGTGTAGTGGGTGCAGAATATGGATGTAGGATGTGTGGGTGTAGAGTGGGTGTAAGGGATGTAAAGGGTGTGTGGGTGTTAAATGGGTGTATGCAGTTCAAAGAGTGGGTAGTTATAATAGGTTTAAAGTGTTGACGTACACTGTGTGAGTGTAGGGTGGGTGTAAAGGATACAAAAGGTGTATGGATGCAGAATAGGTGTAAGGGAAGAACGGGTGTGTGGGTGTTGAGTGGGTGTAAGGGATGCAAAAATGCAGTGGGCGTGGGTGTGGTGGGCGTGCATATCCCACTCACTTGGCCTCCACCTCCATATTTGACACCGGGCCAAAATCAGAACATCAAATTATTCACCTCAGACCTCACTTGCCCCTCGTCCCAGGACCAACGAGTACCCGTGAGGAGAATTCAATTGAAGACAACACTGAGCTCTCACACCTGATAGACTGGGTGATACTGACTCGACTTATAGCCCCAGTCTCACCATCTACGCCTCTAGGACTGAAAGGATATGCTAGGAACACAAATTTCGATGAATTCTAACCCCCCGACACGGTGGTTCAAAGTCGGGGTTAATTGTGAAAGCCGGCGGAGCTCTATCATCGAGGGCCATCATGAAAAGTTGTCTCGTATTGCAAGAGTATCTTTACAGTATCGTGTAGAGCGGACGTTTAAAAATAGATGTGTATATATTGAGCTCCGTGATACAGTCGAAAACATTTAAAAGGGAACTCGCCCAATACGCCTTCATTTGAATAGGAAACGCGAGCAGCTGACGCCCACAACAGAGGGGGGCACTCCACCTATCCCGCGGCCGTGCCAGTGAATAGAAAACTCAGGGTCATGTCACAGTGAGATCGGAATCGGACATATTCTGACGGAAATCGTACGATCGTGTAGGTTGAGGTAAAAGTTGGATTAAAAACACTCCGTTTCGTTGGGCCACATTCAGGGCAATCAATTTTTCACTGTCAAACATTATGCAAGTGACATTGATGATTTTGCGTCTGAATATACTATATCCGATTGTGGCTAGAGTATGACGAGGCCCTCAGGATTGCTGCTTCTGCTGCCGTTGTAGCCCCAGGATCGTCTAGATGTGAACCCCCAGTGGACTGAAGTCTCCTGCAATCCACCATCTCTTTTCAGGGGGTAGAGAGGGAGATGAGGGGCTTTTATATAACCTGACAGATCCGCCCCCCAGTTATACCGGTGCCACCAGTGGAAGACGCTCCTCCTCACCACCTGGCCCTCAGAGCCTCAGAGTGACGAGGCTGGACGTAACGTATTACTGTCGGTTAAGGAGGTTCTACTGCACCTCTTCCTTGAAAGTATATATCAGTATATGATATGTTGATAAGTTGATAAGTTCTTGTACAGATCTGTTATTATGCAATTCATGTCAATAGAAAATCGATACCTATAACATACAAATTGTAATAGGCAAAATAAACTTATTTTCCACAGTCTGATGACACATATTTTTATTTGAATCATGCTATCTCCAGGCAGTTTCATTCAACTTCAAAGATCTCTCATAGTGAATGGATAAGTGAGGGCTGTATCTTATCCCTCCTGCATAAACATTCTCTCCTAGGCTGAATATATTCGGCAGGAAATAATAAGAATATAAAAGAAAATAGGTCATCGGACTACAGTGGTTAAGGAAGAGGTGTTTGAGAACTTCCCAAGCTGGCTAGAAGACGGGCCGAGCAGCACAAGTATAAAAATAACCCTTGGCAATGCAGATTTCGCAGGCTTCCTTCATGCCCACTAAAGGCGAAAATGAAATGTTGGAATGCTTTTGTATATCATTTGCAACGCATGAGACAGAATAATACCGCGAGTGGGGGTTGTTGCACGAATCCCCAAATCACCAAGTCAGCCATTAATCAGGCGCTACCACAATTAATTCCACCAGTCACACAAGACTCCGCTGTTCACGTTACGTACAGATACCGGCGGTGTTTGAGATGGAAGCCTTCATGTAGTGGCTTCGATATAACTGGGCGGTGGAGTTGAACAGTTATTAAAATCTTCCTCAACTTCCTCCCTACCTCCCTGAAAGAAGGATGGCGGGCTGCAGGAGAGGTGCAGCTTCAGCTTGTGGTCCACTACATTCCCATTTAAATGAGCCTGGGGTTGCAATTACTACTACCACTGATACCGGTCATGTCTGTTCAGCTCCGACTGTTCGACTGTGCAGTAATGGACCAAAATATCACCCCTCTTTTTCGTCACACAGTTATAAAACCCACACGCAATGTTCTTAGAAGTTTGGTGGACTCCGGAGATCACATTACTGGTTTTCGAATATTATTGTTTACTCTCATGTTAAATATCTTAATGTTCAGTGATATTTATGTTTGCATCATCATCATTATCATCATCATCGTCATCATCATCATATTTCTCTCCAATAACTAGGGTGTACCTGAGTCAAATACAGGCGCGGGAAAGCCTAAAATTAGACCAATCAATAGAGTGCCCCGTGAAACCAACCACACATCTATTCACTCATCCTTCAAGTCCTCAAAATTCTCGGCTCAGCCCCATGGACAAAACATCCACACATTATATTTTTTTAAATGAAAGAACAGTTACATTTCGACCAATCTGTGGTATCTATTGGAATTCAGATTTTTTTTTTTTTTTTTTTACTGAGGCAACCATTGGATTTCTTGGGTTGACATTCAGCCTGCCGTAACCCCCTACACAGACACATTTCTGGAAAACCATGGTAAAACAATTGCAAAGAACAGTAATAATTCTTTGTATATGTGTGCTTTATTCGGAAAATAAAAATATATTAACTTATTCATATTTGTGCCTTGTTAATAGATGTTCCTGTTAAAAAATCCGCAAGCTTTCATTGAGATTAAGGGGCACCAACAACGAAGAACAAATTTAACTGGAGAAACATTACACAGTGCATCCTTAACACAGATTATTCCCGTCTGGGGCGCAATAACACTAAATTCGTCAAATGTCAGTCGTCTCGCAACGTCGTGTCAAGAGGTGAGACCTACAGCCTGGGTCAATTTTTAACTTGTAATAACGCCAAGTTTGCGAGCCACAGGAGGCCGTGAAGCACCTCTTACACCGTAGGCATAACCGGCCCTCGTCTCCCTGTAAGTGACCGTGTGTACAGTTGTGTAAATAAATACCAGTACATCTCAGTAATGTGTCTGTACAGGGTGCTACGGGCGACTCTACGTTGACCCTAGATATCCATAGTTTGTGTCAATAACAAAATCTCTAAACGTCCAACAAGAATAATAGTCTGGGCGAAATGCAACTACTCATCCATAAAAATATAATGTGAGGATGGTTTGCCTGGGGACTGAGCCGAGCATTTTGAGAACTTGAAGGATGAATTAATGTTTCAATGAGCACTCTACTGATGGTTCTAATTCTAGGCTTTCCTGAGCCTATATTTGGCTCATGTACGCCTCATATATTGGTGAGGAATAGGATGATTATGATGATGGTGACGATGATGATGATGAGGAGGAGGGGGAGGAGGAGGATCTTGTTGATGATGATTAATTTATTTTGTCTAGTTGGTGGAGGGTGTTTTGAAATCTGGAAAAAAATTATATAGTATATCCTTTTGACGTTTCGAAGTTATTTTCAAGCCACGCAAGTTAACCAAATATAATGTAACCCAAATACAAGCCTCCAGCTTCCACCGCAATTAGTGGAGCTGCAGTTTAATCACCATAAGGGCCATGGGGTTGGGGTTATGCAATTTATTTTTCTCACGATTCAGAAACAGTCTTACATCAAGCGTGGACGTAGCAATCCTCACTTCTCTTTCCCCGCTTCACGCATCCTTTCCATCCATCTCACGGTCCCTCAGTAGGTCGCGGGGTGGAAGGTGAGGGGGGGACGGAACTGAGGTAGAGGGTAGCAGGAGGGGTGGAAATGGGAAATGGAGGGGGAGGGGCGTAAATAGGGGATAAGGGTGTAACTGGGAGAGCGGGAGTGAAACTGAGCATTGGGGTGTATAAACTGGGATGGAGGCGTAACTGGAGTATGGGGAGCGTAATTAATAGGTGGGGAATGTAACTTAGAGATGGGGGGGGGGATGTAACTGGGACTGGAAGGAGTTAACTAGGGGAGAGCGTAACTAGGAGATAGGGAGTGTAACTGGGGGTGTGGGCGTAACTGGGGTATGGAAAGTATAACGAGGGATGAGGAGGGTAACTGAGGGGTAGGAAACTAACTTGGGAAAAGGGGCATAAAACCTGTCTGCACGAAAAACACCCTTGCTAATACCATAACACCAGTCCAGACAGAGACTGCCCTAGCATGTATTCAACAAGGGCGGTGGGTTTGAAGGTGTGTGACATGTGGGACTACTGGGTCGCAGGGAACGGACAATCTAGACTATACACAGATATGTAGATAAATTGGTTGATTGATAGATGGATGGATGGATGGATAGATAGACAGATAGATAGATAAACAGACAGAAAAATACATACATACACAGAAGTAAGTATAGATATGGAATGGCTTGCATATACAGTACGTAGATAGTTATATAAAGATGTTCGAAAAATACATACATACACAGAAGTAAGTATAGATATGGAATGGCTTGCATATACAGTACGTAGATAGTTATATAAAGATGTTCTATTTATCCTCGCATCTCGTTCTTGGTTCTCCTCTCCACATTTTCTCGCTCCTCTCGCTTCTACACCATTTCTTTAACTCCTTCGGCCTGAGGGGTCGAATATCAGAGGAAAAAGACGTCCCTGGGCTGAACTGGTGAGCCCATCATTCACCATCTGCTTCATATGTCGATTTAGGAGGCCCCACAGCACCTTATCATTACCATTTTTTGTATCTGGTAGGCTTATATTTTCCTGTACGATATAGCAAGCTGTAGCGTTCAAAATAAATCGTTATGAAAGGGGTACTAACTCCCATTTGGCCCATATTTTTTTGTTTCCGTTTATTGAGGCCTTCTATGATCTTTACCTTAGCAGTTTATTTATTCGCTAAGGAACAGGTGTTAGGGAACTTCATTAACCGACGAGAATACGGGCCCTAAAGTCTCGCTTAAGTTACTTATGTTTTTTCAGTGTTATCTTAAATTACATAAATAACGCACTAGAATATATTAGGGTAAAAAATACAGAAATAGAATAAAAAGGAAGATGAGAGAGGTAGCAATCTTAACCAGAGAGGGGGGGGGGGCGGAAGAAAAACAGCGTCCCTTTATCTCTTGGCTGTGTTCATTCTTCCTATCTACACTTACTCGAAACAGTTTGATTGCGTAATAAACAGAGTGTGATTACCAGGAGCTGCGGTGCAATTTAAGGGACATCATTATAGATGGTTCTGGCGATTCTTTAATGAATAATGTAACCCAGGGCCCCTCCTCATATCATTACTGCATCATAATTGAGGGAGTAATTGCAGCATTTCTACGTGTCCCGCCCTGGGTGATAAATGATAAAGATCTTGCACATGGCGGCCCCGCTACTGACGGCTCTCGGTAGCAAACATCCCTTTGTGTCTTATAGAGGCTTCCAGGAGTGTGATAATGCATATGATTACATTAGATAAAGATCTGCCATTAACTTCTCGGGAGCAAATGGTCAGAGCAAAGAAAGAGCAGGGGCCCCTGGATTTACGTCCCTTATCATCCCCATTATCTGTAAGGGAAATTGTGGTGATGTTAGAGTCGATAAAAATGACGACATTGGCGATAAAGTGCAGATGAAAGGGATGAGATTAACTATGATAAGGGAGCTCTGAGAAACCGTACGGATGATAATGCAGGTTTACTGAGAACTGTAGGGAAGATAATGATGGTTTGCATGTTGCTGGAAGGGGTGCAAGCCTGATCAATGGTTGAATAGGTTTACAAAGTCTCATCTGTGGTTAAATTACGAGCTGGAAAAAATCGTACGGATCATAATGCAGGTGGTATTGAGGAGTGTAGGGCGAGTGATGATAGTATTTGTGATGCCGGAGGGGGTTTGTAAGTCTGATCTATGGCGCAGTAGGTTTATGGTCTCATATGTGGTTAAATTACGTGCTGAAAGAAATCGTTCGGATTATAATGCACGTGGTATCGAGGAGTGTAGGGCAGATGATGATGGTTTACAGGGTACCGGAGGGGATTTGTAAATTTGATCTGTGGTGGAGAGAGATATACCGGTATAAAAAGTCTCACATATGGTGGAATTATGACCAGGGAACTGAAATATATCGCACAGATGATAATGCAGGGAAAACGGTGGTAATTTATATGACGCTGGAGGGGGGGTGTAAAAAGTCTAATCGATTATGGAGAGGTAGGCAAAAATGAAAATAAAAAGAAAAGAAGAGTTTCATCTGTGGCGAAAATATGACAAGGAATCTACAAGGAAATCGTACGGATGATAATGCAGGCTTCTGAGGAGTTTAGGGCAGACGATGGTGGTATTTATAATACAGAATCTCATTTATAATCTTCCTTTTTATTCCCTCTCTTTTTTACCACCCAAATCTTCTCTCTCCTTCCTTAACGCTACCCTCCCTTTCCAATCCTTTTTCGCTGTCCTCATTCCTCTGATTCTCCACTTCTTTTCACTTCACTAGTTACATTCCCAATTCTGACCTTCTTTAATCTTCCCTTTTATTTCCCACTTTGCCATATCCTGAATTTCCCTCTCGTTCCCCAGCTCATTTCACCACACCCTTCTCACTTCACACTTTGGCCTCCCTTAGCCTTCCTTTCGTTGTCCAGTCTCTCCTCCCCTAATCATCTCTCTTTCTATCCCTACCCTGTCCTATAACCTTCCATTATATTTCCCACTATTCTCCCCTAACCTTCTCTTTCATTCATCATCCTGTCTTAACCTAACTTTCCCCTTCATTCCTTATCCTGTCTTAACCTAACTTTCCCCTTCATTCCCTGCTTTATCCTTCTCTAGCCTCCTCTTTCATTCCCGACTGTCTTACCCTAAAAATGCCACCCCTTTCCCAGCTCTGTCCTTTGCAAACCTTCCCTTGCATTTTAAGTGTCCTCCTCTAAAATTTCCCGTCATTCCTCACTTTGCTCTTCTCTGATCACCCCTCACTTCCCCTACTCCCCCCCCCCCCCCATTCCCCTTGTCTGTCTTCCTCATTTTTTACGTCTAAATGAGTTTTTATGGCATTTTTTTTAATGAGTTATGTCTACAACAGGTGTTTGACTGGCAGCACTGTAGCTTATATATGATGCCACAGGAATCCTTATCTCTCTGTCTAACTCAGTATCTGTCTGTCTGTCTACCTGTCTAGTCAGCTACCTAGTTAGCTATGTGTCTCTCTGTCTACCCATTTATTCTTCTATCTATCTGTCTGTGTTTCTCTTTCTGACTAGCTAGATAGCCTTGTCACTATTTGTCTGTTTAGCCATTTCTCTCTCTAGCAACCTCTGTATATCTATCTGCCTATCTATTTATCTATTTGCCATTAGTCTCTCTTTTCGCATGGAAAGTTAAAAGAGGTACAAATGAAAAAAAAAATGAAAAACAGACTCTAATAATGCGGAGAAAATAGAAAGGCCGATTTCGAAAACAAACCTGCCACAAGAGAATTAGAAACGGAAAAAATTCGAACAGACAGTCTCGACAAAAACGACCACAGTAGAAGCAAAAACGTGAAAATCGAAGGGCTGATCTCAAAAATAGGTCGACCACAAAGAGAGAAACGGAAAAAATCGAATCACGTATCTCAAAAAAGGCCAACCATAAAAGAATAAATAAATAAATAAATACAGGCAGAAACGGAAGAGATCGAAAAGCCTGAAATAAATCAAAGTAGAAACGGAAAAAATCAAAAGGCTGATCTCAAAAAATAGACAGGGCACAAAAGAGGTAGAATCGAGTCATGCTGAGAGTACCGACTGGGCCCTCGCTTCCATCTCGACACGATCCGAACTCAAGGAAAGAGCGGGTTAAGATGAAGTGGTGGTGGTTCGGCTGACAACGACACTGAACCGGGGAAGTTTTTGGAGAGAGGAATTGCGGGCATAAATCTGAGAGAGTGGCGGCTGCAAAAGGGCCGAGGCGGACACTCTGAGGGTAAATGATGATGTTAGTTTGCGGGGGAACAATGGAGGAGGTTTCGGGGGTGTGTGCGTGATTCCCGGGATGTGTGGTTTGGAGACGGAGCGTGAACGTGAGCTGGGGGGAAGGGCCGAGTAGCAGGGTGGAATGCAGGGGACAGGAAGGGGGAAGGGAACGGTACGAGTGAAGGAAAAAAGGAGAAGAAAGTATGGAAGAGAGAGAGAGGGGGGGGAGGAAGGGTAAGAGGAGGGTAGAAAATGTGTAAGAAAGCAAGAAAGAGGGTGAGAGAAGAGAAAATGAAAGGGGATGGCAGGGGTGGAAAAACAGATGAAACGTAGGGTAAAGGAAAAATGTTAAAGAATCCAGAAAAGACAGAGGACTGGGAAGAGGGGTTGGGGAGGAAGAAAAGTACGAGAAAGCAGAAAAGAAAGAATAGAAGAAGGTAGGGAAGAGGGAGAAGGATAGGAGTAATGAAAGACGATAGAAGAGTAAAAAAGAGAAACAGAGAGAATGGATAGAAGATAGAGATGAGGGAGTAACGTAAGAAGAATGGAAGAAAATTGGAGAGTAGTTGAGAGAAAGACTGAATTAGGAGGAAAGAAGGAGGAAGAAAGTTCATAAAGAAAGTAGAAGAGAAGAAAACAGGGAACAGGGAGAAAGGCAGAAAAAACGAGTGAAAGAGAGAGAGATAAAAAGAGAGAAAAGGGAGTACAGGAAAGAAGGGATGAGGGAGAATAGAAGAGGATAGAATGACTGGAAAGTGAGAGATAAAGAGGGATAGGAAACAGGCAGACAGGGAGAAAAGATAGCTTGGAAGATGATAAGAAAAAAGTATTGAGAGAAATGTTATCGTCACATTAGCGGTCTCAGTCCCATCCGAACGTAAACTCGGAGGACCGCAGGCCAAAATTTCCCTTCTGCTGCAGTCAATCATCCACCCTTCGACAGCTAGGGAGGGAGATGAGGGACCTTTCATCTCCTTCATGCACACCATTTCGCCTCATTTTCCTACATCTCATTTTGCTTCCTCTTCTATCCACTCCATTTCATCTCATTTTCTTCCGCCGCATTTCTCCTCTACTCCTTCTATCCATTTTGTTCTTTTCTTCATCCTTTTTGCATCTCATTCCTTCCACTTCATTTCCTCTGATTTTCTTCCCCCCTTTTATATTTGATTTTCCTTCATTCCCGTTTTATCTCTTTGTCGTATAGTATCTCATTCGCTTCCTATTTCCTTTTCTTCTCTTTTACATACGTCTTTCATTCCCAGCATTTTTATTAACCTTCTTTCCCTTCTGTTGCGTTATTTTNCCTCCATATTTCATTTTTATTCACAACCTCCATACCTCCCAGCATAGTTTTCTTTCTTCTTCTTCTTCTTCTTCTTTCTTCCTTTTCTTCTTCTTCTTTGCCACAGTGCCTTCCCTCCACCACTTTCTTCCCAATTCTTCATCCCTCTATCTTCCCATTTCTTTCATTTCCCCAACCCTTTCCCTTCTTTCTCCCTATTTCCTTCCCTTCCGCTGCCCATTCCGTTTCCCACCTTTTTCCTACTTTTTCACAGCGTTTTCTCCCCTCACTCTTCTCCCCATTTCCTTTTCCTCCGTTTTCCCTCCATTTTCCTCTTTTCTGCAAACACATCCCCCATTTCTTCTTCATTTCCTTCTTTCCCACAGCTACTTTCCCTCTTTTTCCATCCATTTCTCCTTTCCTCAGGTCCTTCCCCCTTATTCTTCCCTATTTTCTTCTTTCAGTCTTTTCTTTTTCTCTTTTTCTCATTTTCTCCCCATTTCCTTCATTTCTGCAGCATCTCATCCCATTTACCCTTCATTTCCTTCTTCTCCACAGCCCCCTATTTTCCATTCTCTTCCTCAACCCCCCCTTCCCTCTCTCCCCACTTCCTTATCTGATCTGCACTAATTTTGTCATACATCTTCTGTTTCGTTCACTTCGCCTCTTCTTCCATCACTTTTTTTTTCACCGCTTTCCTTTTCCACAGCGCCTCCTCCCCTTCCTCTTTCTCCTTTTGTGTGTGTGTGTGTGTGTATGTGTGTGTGTGTGTGTGTGTGTGTGTGTGTGTGTGTGTGTGTGTGTGATCTTTCCTCTCATCTATTTTCTTCTTTTCCACCATCCCTCACCCTCCTATCTCCTCATTTCTATTTAGTCTGTAATCTCCTTTCCTCCTACTCATTTCCTTTTCCACAGTCCCCATCCCCACTTTCCCGATTTTTTGTTTCGTTTCTTTCTCATTTTTTTCCTTCATAGTTCCTGCCCGGTTTCCCCACCCATACCCCCATTTCTACCTCTCATGCCTTCCCCACTCCTCCCCATTTCCCTCTTTTCCGCAGTTCCTCACTCCCATTTCCCACCATTACAACCTTTTCTTCAGTTCCTCACTCCCCTTTCTCTCCATTCCCTTCTTTTCCACGGCCCCTTCCACCCATTTCTCCCTATTTCCTTTTCCCCGCGCCCCTCTCCGCCTTCATCTGATCTGCGCTGCGGTTCGTTTGCGCTCTTGGCCTGCAATTCTGACGAGGCACTTGGGCCGACCGGCGGACCGAGGGCTGCCATTAGCGCTCTATCTCGGCATCTCGGAAACCTGAGCGATTTGACCCCCGCGGCCGGAGTTCTGCGTCCTTTCTGCCCGACGATCCCCTTTTTATGGCTTATTCTTGCTTCCTCCAGACGAATTTTCTCTAGCTTGAGAGAGGCTGTTTGGTGATGTCTCTTAACCCAGCCTAACATGACCTGACCTTGCCTGACCTTACCTGACCTGACCAAACTTAATTTAGTTTGACCTAATATAATTTAACCTGGCCTAACATATCCTGTGGACTTTTCAGTGATGCTTTTTCGTGATTAATGCCAAATATCTTCAGGAGATGTTATTTGGCCTGGGACTTTTCGCATATATATAATATTATGATTTGTCTTGCTAACCCCAGACGATTTTATTCAGCTGTGGAATGACTTCGATGTTAACGTTTACGATTAATTCTTGCTAATTTCTGACGATTTTTTTTCAGTCTGGGAGAGATATTTTGATGATGTCTTTTATAATTTCTTCTTGCTGTCTACAGACGATTTTATTCAGATTGGAGGACACTTTCTGGTGTTGTCTTTATGATTTATTCTTGCTACATTCAAACTATTTTATTTTCAGCCATAGGGGTTAGCTGTGGACCTAATAAACACGCTGATCTCTCACATCGTTTGCTTTTGTCACCTCCAAGCAGTCTTACTCTGTTTGGGAGAAACTTTTCAAGCTGGAGGTGTTAGGTAGGTACTTCATTAGCCCATTCAGTGTCAGAGATCCTTCTAAAGTTGAACAGAATCGTCCGCAGGTAGCAAGAATAAAGCAGAACTGACGTCCTGGGGGTGAAGGGGTTAAACACTGACTAATATCGACCTCCCGGACCTTCACCGTAGAGGAGAATTTTGCCACTTGCCTTCTCTGTTGATCCTAGGACATGCCATATACGATGTACTGTACCTATTTATCTATCTATTTATCTATCTGTCTACTTGTCTGTCTGTCTGTCTGTCGTCCATCAATCTGCCTATCTACCGTATCTATCAGTATGTATGTATGGATGAATGGATGGATAGATAGATGGATGGATGGATTTTAGCAGCCGGTTTGCACACGCCTGACAGACATTGTGAAGACCCTCATCGCTGACTTGCATACATCGTTAATATATTCACTGGTTAGAATTAAATTGTGTGAAATTCGTTATATCAAGATTAGGACCGAGCAATGTCCAGGTTAGATTGCATTGTTTGGTTATGTTAGGTTGATCATTTTTCTTTTTTTCTATAAGTGCTGGATTATTTTGACCTAAATTTGTATTAATATCGGTATTTTTTTTTTTTTAGAAGAGTGAGGGAATGATTATCACGGAAACTAGTGATTTCCGGATAGTATTAATAATATAAACACGCAAAAAAAAAAAAATCGAAAGAGGCTAGATTTAGAAAAAAATAATATATGAATGTCAAAAACTCGAGCAATAAAAATATACCGTACAACATTATCTGTCAACCACCACCAGTGCCTGTAGGTGGCTTCTTCCTTCTAATCTACTGAGCCTGGGGGATGGTGCAGACCTTGATCCCTGACTTACATCCTTCGTAAATTAGATGATAGTAGGAAAGAATGTAGCTACCTGTGCCAGTTGATAAAAACAGCCATCCTCACCTTTACTGCAGAGATGATTTTACCTGTCTGTACCACTAATTAGGATGTTTTACAGTAGCCCTTGATCACTGTAAACTTGAGCACAGTAAGGAAGGATTTAGCTATCGACCCTTACTCTTGCCTGTAGGTGACATCCTCCATCCCAATCCATACTGAAGAGATGATATTACCTCCCTACCCCTATTACTGAAGGATTTAGCAGACTCTGATCATCGACTTACATTCCCCGTGTATTTGATCACGCTGGAGATGAATTTAGCTACCGACCACCTCTCGTGCCTGTAGGTGATGTACTCCCTCCCAGTCCCGACTATAAAGCTGATTTTGCCTCCCTACCCCACTTGACTCCCAGCAACAGCCAGCCTTCAGTAATGCAAGACATATCGCCCATAACGTCGCGCTCCATAAAAGGGAATTTGCCTAACCCTCTCCCAGTTGACCCCAGGCACCGTATTCATAGGATCTTAGCCAATTTCTGCGACAATATAAGTACCCATTGCAGTTAGTAATTGTGAAGAGTTCTTTTCGTCTGTCGTAATGTTCATTATAATATTTAGTTTTGGTCTTGAACTATGTGTGGGCTGTACAGGTTAAAATCAGAGTATAAGCACAGAATCTTCAGCATTTCTTAACCCCCAAAATGTTTCTGAATATGGCTCCAACTGCGTACATTAGAGCCACCCCTCCTCCACCACCCCTTGGCCTGGCTCGGGGTGGTGGGTGTGGCGGCGCGAAGTGGCTCCAGGCAGCACTTGGGCGGGCGGTGACGAACGTTTTTTTTTTTTTTTTTTTTCATTTATTTAGGACTAGTATATTTTGCACACCTCACTCCAGCTACAGGAGCCTAGGACACTATGTGAAACGTTAAGTGGGCAATATACACAGTACTATAGTTCTTTCGCCTTAACGTGGCCCAGATTGTCGTCCTTTTGTAGCTTAACCCACGTAGCGCAGTGACGGAAAAAGACAATGCTACGGCTCTACATCCATTCCATAGGCCTTTTTCGTAACTAGCATCATATTCTACTACTAATCAATTGCTGTAAATTAGTATTCAAGACAGAGAGGTTGCAATTTTAAGCCAAGTTAAAATGAGTGTAGTTGTCTCACGGTAGCAAATCAACGAGAGGAAGTGGTTGTGTCAGGGCTGCCACTGTTGTCTAGATTCACCTGGGACTTAACACCTTCAGCACGATGACATCTTTTACATCTCATTCTTCCCATCACCAGACGACCATACCCACTTCAAGAGAGACTTCGATCCTGAGGGGCCATATATTGCCTTCGTTAAGCCCTTCATAATTAGGGTCGGCCACATAATCATCCACTCATTCATCCTCACAAAATTTTTAATCAGATCACGTAACCACAGGTATTTTCCTGTTAACGACCATAAATCCCCGACTGAGCAATATTTTTTTCTGCAGTTCATTTCCACAACCCGCAAAGAGTTAACCACACATGTGAACCCACGCACAAATGCCTATGGTGAATAAAACATGCACTGCTACATACGTATACATAGAAATACACCCGAGAAGTATCCCTGTCCCCACTTTGCATGTCAGTACGATCCAAACTCCTGCAGAACTATATATTTTGAAACACAGGGTGAGAGGCTCTAAAATACTGTATTGACTGTACGTTCTCTTTCAGCAACGATGCATTATATTTTATGTCATTCTTCTTTCTGTAACCGTGTATCATGTTCTGTTGTCATTCTTCTCTTTCCTGTTATGTCTCTCTTTCGGTAACCGTGTATTACGTTCTGCTATCTCATTCCTCTCTTTCTGTAACCGTGTTTTATATACTGTTATGTCTCTGTTTCAATAACCGTGTAGTATGTTCTGTTATTCGTCTCTCAGTTGCAGTATATGATGTTCTCTATTATCACTCAAAGGAACATTATTTGTCATCATCCTGGACTAAGATTCACAGACTGATGACTAATTCTCTGTCTTAACTATATTTGTTCTTGCAGGGAGAAAAAGGGACAAGGTAAATTTCTGTACCCTCCTTTCCTTGTTCTTCATGTGAAAAAAAAAATCTAAGTTACGACTGTGAAATGACTAAGTTTATTGGTGAATTCGGGTCGTGAATTTTCAGTTATTAAGATCTATCACAACAGACGGAGAAATATTGCTCAGGTCCAATTAAATATGAGGTAGGGATTTCCATGCGTCTTATGGCGACAGTGTTTGGCGAATCTTCTCTCTCACATCATAAGTATTCCTCTAAAACTAGGGAAAGGCTACCCTCTAATCCTATCATCGCCCTCCCCTCCCGACAAACTGTCTTTCATTTCCCTCCGCTCGTCTCTCCTCACTCCTCTCATACCTCTCTTAGTCCCTTCCTCCTACTCTCCCTTATCTCCCCACAACCTTCTCTCATCTCCCCCGTCCTCTCTCTTCATCTATCTACAACTTCCCCTTATACTGCCTCTCCATTACAACCTCCCTTCCTCCTCCCCTCTCCTTTCCATCTCTCCACAAATCCCCCTACCATGACTACTCCACAGGCCCCACCTTCCCGTCCTCCCACCACCTCATTCATCTCCATTAGCCGCCGCGCTCCCCACAACCCCCTCCCCACCCCCACCCCAGCACAACTCCCCGCCTCGCCCCTTCCTCTTCCCCCTGTGTTTGTGGTGGACTCCGCAATGCTATCCCTAAAAACCCATAAATCATGTTTTTAGGGTGAAGGAGAAACCCACCACCACGAGCCCTCAGCAATGCAATCCTGGGCAGGGCGACTGACAGTTCGGGTCAAGAAGTCAACACGAGAAAAACCCGGTCTTATTTCCACAACTTCGGGCAGAACAGAGACTTGTAGTAGCCATTTTTGCAACTTCCTGGAAAATTGGAGTTTAGGTGTTCACACGTCTGCCAGAGTCGTGGCCGTGGAGGAATTTTTTATTGTGTGGTCTATGTTTTCTCATTTCTTTTTTTTAGGGTGTGTGTGTGTGTGTGTTGTATATTACATATGATTCTTTCAAAAGAACACCCACATATGTAAATCTTGTTCCCCATTCACAACAGTTCCAGTATGTGTTTATAATCGTCCATCTGAAAAACGGCATTATGATATCAAGACACATGATTCCTTTGTTGTTACTGCTTGACAAATTTATCTGAATGCGAAGTAGGTCCCCTGCCATCGCTCAGGCTGTTGTTACATAATAGTTCCTTCACGGTAGAAATTTAACTTTCTCGAGATAAGTGAACTCATGAATAAAGATGTGTACCGGTTTTTAATAATAATATGTACAGCACTGCTTGGCCATCAAGATAATGTGTTGCCATTAATTAAGCAGTTGGGCACCTGTAGTGTCGCCAGTGACTAATTTAAACCGCCATCATCTATACTGTCACCTTCACTGCAAAGCCAGAACAGATTCTTTTGAACAAATAGCTACAAGAAAACAGAGGACGAGGAACTAAAGGGGAATATATATAGGAACAGACTGGATTTGTTAACATCCCTATTTATGTATTCTGCGCTGAAGAGTAAGTCTTTGTTTCCAAACAGTTCCCTATTCTTCTTTCAGTCTATGTATCAGATTACTTAATCTCCACCTGTTCCTTAACACCCTCTCTCTCTCTCTCTCTCTCTCTCTCAACCTCCTTTCTTCTCTACTCTGCTCTTCTTTTATCTACCTTTCTTCTCTTCTCTTTTCCGCACGCTTCCTCTCCCCCTGCACAACAACACAACACATTTTTCCTTGCTTGTGCTAGGTGCTAAGCTTCAAACCCCGTTCCATCATGACCTTGTACCCCATATTTCCTGCGCCTTTATCTGCCTATCGGGTATCTTTATTTGTCTCCTTATCTCGCAGTTCATCGCAGCGTCCCTTCCATGTGTTCTATCGTTATCTTTACGGCACTATCCTTCTTCACCCCACCCCTTACCTCACTTCCCTCTTCTCACCTACCCTCCCTCTCTACCCTTACAGTCCCACTGAAAATCCCTCTCTATTCTTCTTTACTACTTTTCTTCTCAGTTCCCCCACCCCCTTTCCACCACCTTCCCTGTCACCGCCCCTTTGCCTATCCTTCTCTCCTTTCCACCCAGTCTCCCACACCCACTGTCAGTCTGTCACCCACCTTCCCTCTCAACATCCCTCCAGATGTCTTTCGCTCTCGCCACCATCCTACCTTCTCGCTCACCACTCCACCCTTCTGCTCTCTCTATTGGTCTTGTACTCACTACACCCGCTGTCCCACTCAGCACCGCACCTTCTCACTCCACACCTACCTTCTCAGCCACCATTCTCCCACCTTCCCACTCACCACCCTTCCACATTTCCCCTCACCACCCCACCTTTCCCTCACCACCTACCTCCCACCTCCCTACTTACCAACCCACCACCCCCACCTCCCAACCATCCCACTCATTGACTTTCTGCCATCCCACTTACCAACACCCTTTCACATTCCCACTCACCACTCTTTTCGCTGTGATAACGTCCTTTTTAATAGCTTATTTTATCCATCCCTAGACAATTTCATTCAGCGAAGGAGAGACTTGAGGAATTGTAGGGTTTACATACACTCATCTTTAACCACTTTTACCACTTAAGAAATCTCTGCCGCTGGATAGGATTGACAGGTGATATCAGAAATATTTAAAAAAAATATCCTGATAAAGAAGTTAATCACCCACTCATTATACAGTCACATCACGTCTACTTCACAATTATGGCATGTCCGTCGCTTTCCTCCCTGGCACATTATCATCAAGGAGCATCATCTATGGGCAGAGAAATATACAGTACCAAGCCTCTCTCGGCGTAGGAACATTATCCAGTAGAGGAAAATAAGAGACAGAAAGGATGATCTAGCAGGTAAACTATTGTCCTTGATTGTACATAGGAATATCAAGCAATGGCATCAGAAATTATCCCTTCAGTTGGATCACTTGTAATTGTCCTCGCCATTTCTCCAGACGGCTTTATTGAGCTTGTATCAAAATATACCAGCCTTTGCTTTCCTTTCATTTATTAATTTATCTATTCATCTAGCTATCTCCAGACGTCTTAATTCAACTTAGGAATGGCCACTGGAAGGGTTATTAACAAGCTAATACGATATTCATTTACAGTCCAGCCATATTAGATAAAGACACATGAAGGATAGCAGTAGCCTTGGAATTGGGACACAGAAAAGTAATCATAACCACGAAAGTCAAGCAGTGGAAAAATGTTGATACTCTTGAAATTAATCATAGTATCCTCGAATGGGCTACATAGAAAAATATTAGTCTAAAATGCCCTTAAAGTGTTAATATCCATGAAAGTAATAATAACACACTTGAATAAACTTACCCTTGAAAGTGTTAAAAAAAATCCTTGAAAATGAGGCATAACAAAAACACTTACACCTTTGAAAGTAATAATAATATCCCCGCAAGTGAGAAACACGAAAAATAATAATAATAATAATAAACTTGAGAGTGTTAATGGACAGAGCCAGGGCAACTCTTAGACAGCCCCACCACGCATGCGCACGGCTCCCCAGGTATAAGTATCTACACAGCGAGGGCCATTATCCCAGCCCATTAATCAAGGCGCTAGGATAAGGCCAGGGACGATGTTTGCTGCACTTAGCGGGGAATTTGTTGCGGTCGCCCCTCTACCGCCTTCTGGGAGCGTCTAACTATGCTCTGTCTACACTAACTTGGCCGAAAATTGCTATCTTATCATTCTGAATACTGAGATGTAACAAAGGTTTACTAAAATGTGGTGTTGGTGAAGAAGAGGTGCTTTGGAATAAGCGCAGGGCTGTAGTGTTGTCATATTGTGGTCAGCCCCCTAGTACTTTCTGAGGGCATTTAATTATACTCTGTCCACTTTAACTTAGTCTGAAATTGCTGTCTCTCCATCTTGGTGGCTAGGCTGTACCATGAGACTGACACTAGACTATAGAGGTGGGCACGAAGAATTGTTATGGAAACGATGCAGAGCTGTAGTATTATCTTATTCTGTCACCGAGCCACGGGAAATATGTTCCAAGAAAACAAACATCTTCGCCAAATTAACGTCAAGGAACGATACAACTAAGCCTCAGCGCAAAGAGACCTCTAGTGTAACCATCTCTTCTTGTCTCCCACTGTCCTTTTCCTTCCTGTTACCATGTATGTCTTAATATGCTATCTTCCGTCCCTCTACCACTGTCTGGCTTACTTTTCCTTCATATTTCCTTCCTGTCACATTAAGTCTCTTTGCTTTTCGTCCTTCCATATTTCTGGCATTGCATTTTTATATCTTGGTTCTCCCACCTACGAGTATTTTGCTTTTCCACAGCATCCATACATAGTTGTCCAAAAAAAGCCATGTGTTTATTGTTCCTTGTTTGTGTGGGTGGGGGGGGGGGGGGCTGGTAGTAACTGTGTATTGTGAAGTACTGCAAATCCTCTGAATTAAGTCATCTAGTGCTTACAAAGGAATATATTTTTAACTTACTCGCTACGAGCATTAACACGTTATCTATTTTGTATTGTTCAGGTTAGGGGACACTTTTCGAACTGGAAGGGTCAGAAATAGCTCCCATCAACCTTTGACTAATTCTAATTCTAATATAACCTGGATGCAGAAAGAATCAGATCAAAAGTACGCCATAGCATCGAAGGGGAACATGCAAAAATTATGTCACTGCTGATGTATTGTCTTCACTGGTTTGAAGTTACATCACACGTCTATACTTTCGCTTGATATAATACCTACAAATACAGACTAGAAGCAGCAAGTCCCGTATTATTCCTGTTCTGAATAATTTCGCTTAATGGCGTCAAAAACAAAAGAAAAGGAAAGAAAGAAAGGAAGAAAGAAAAGATAATAGTGTTGATAGGGGTAATGGAGACAACTGGTTTTCCTGTGTTGAATAAATTTTGTCTGGGGAAGCATGAATTAAAAAAAAAATAGTGAAACAGTAAATACAGAAAATATTCTCCCCACCGGTCATATCTGTATTCATCCATTTCCCCCATGAGCACATCCACACTCATCAATTTCCCCATGCAAACATCCACACTCATCCATTTCCTGGTACACATATCTACACTCATCCATTCAGTGTCCACACATCCACACTCATCCATTTCCCCGTACACATATCTGCACTCATCCACCTTCCCGTCCATACATCCACGCTCATCCATTTCCCCATGCATACATCCACATTCATCCATTTCCCAGTGCACGCATCCACATTCATCCATTTCCCCGATCACACATCCACACTCATTGATATCCCCATACATACATCCACACTCAGTCATTTCCCAGTACACACATCCACACTCATCCATTTCCCCCATACACACATCCACACTCATCGTACACACATCCAGTCTCATCCACTTCGGCGTGCTCACATCCACGCTAAATTATTTCTGTCCACACATCCACACTCGGTCGTTTCCCCCCACACATATCCACACTCATCCACTCCACCGAGCGCTCATTCACACTCATCCACTTCCCCTTACACACACCCACACTCATCCATTCCCGTACACACATCCACACTCAATCATTTCCTCGTACACACATGCACCCTCATCCATTTTCTCAGTCACAGTACCAGGTGATGACTGTGTAATCTACTACCTAGTCTGGGTAGAGGGAATCATTTGGCAGGGCACACGCGCCAAACTGGGCATAACGACCCGGGGGATGAGATATGGGCATAATGGTTCGCCAGATGGTGCCCTGATAAGCAATACCAACACACATCCATCACTGACCGTTGCTTGAGTCTACCCTTCATTCGCCATTTCTCGTTCCTTAGCGTTTTCTTCATAGTTCTTCCCAATATTTTTCTTCTGTTCATATTTTTTCCTTCACTTCTTCTTTTCCTCATTCCTCCCAACACACATCCATCACTCCATTGCTTGATTCTACCTTTCATTCGCCGTTTCTCTTTTTGTTAGCCTTTTCTTTTGTTCGTCTGTCTTTCTTCCTTCCTTCACCTAGCCTATTCGCTTTTTTTCTGTTTTCCTAACATCTGTCTTCAGTTCATCCACCTTTCTTCTCTTGCTTCTTTCCATCCTCATTACTTCCAGCGCATATCCATCACTCCGTTCCCCTTGGGTCTACTCTTCATTTTCCTTTTTGCTTCTTTTCCTTTTCTTCGTTCGCTTCTTCCTATTGTCCGTTTCATCCAACACACATTCAGCCTTACCCCATTGCCTGAGTATGCCCTTCTCTCAATAGTTCTCTTTTCCTAGCGCTTTCTTTTATTCATGTACTTTTCGTCCTTTGCTTCTTCCTATTGCTCCATCCTTTGGTCTCCAGATGGTGCCCCTGATAAGTAGTACCAACACACAACGATCTGTGTCTGTTACTTGAGTCTACCCTTCATTTCCTATTTCTCTTTTCCTGGCAAATTCATCTGTCCATCCACTTTTCCTCCGCTTCTCTCTCTCTCTCTCTCTCTCTCTCTCTCTCTCTCTCTCTCTCTCTCTCTCTCTCTCTCTCTCTCTCTCTCTCTCTCTCTCTCTCTCTCTCTCTCTCTCTCATTCACTTTACCCCATCACCTCTTCCTCCTTCCTACATCATCTCTTTCACTGTTCTTCGGCCATCCTTTCACTATCTTATATTTTATTCTCTCCTATTTTGTCTTCCATCCTTCCGCCACTTCGCCTCCATTAATCTTCCTTCACCCAGTTTCTTATCCATGCCTACATCGCCTCCCCAAACATTATTATATTATTTACTTAACTCAACCCCTTCAGTCCAATGATACCAGTTGGAAACAAAAACTTGGTTACTTTTTTTTTTATAAGGGCGTGTCCGTAACTTTCTTCTCCTACGTATATAATCAGAGAGAATCATCTATGAGCAGAGAAATATACCCACTCTCAACACACACACACACACACACACACACACAATGACGAGAACTTGCTATATGCCTACTAGTACCTGACGATTATGTATTTCACCGGGCAGACCTTTCATACTGGAATTTACTAGCGATCGTTTCCAAGCCCATCAGTGCGAGAGGTATCCCCACAGTTAACCCCTTGAGTCTCATGATGTATCTTCTCTAATTTTATTCTTGCAACCTTCAGACGATTTGTTTCAGCTTAAGGAGAGAAAGTAGGCCATGATAATATGAACGGGGACTTTTTAATCCAGGGACTGTTACTAACCCCTGTTACTACACATGGCAACTTCCAAGCTTTCCAAAACCGTCTGAAGATTGCAAGACTAGAAGTTATATGACGTCCTAGTGCTGAAACCATGAAAAGTATTTGTTGAAAGGTAGTGAAAGTAAAATATAATATGTCAGGAGTTAATGTGTTTTTTGCAGGACCGACAGCAAAATATGGAAGACTTTATTAATAAGGGAACAGAGCTGTGGCCTTTTTTTTTTGCTGGGCGTGTGGATGCCGCCAGCTACACTACATACACACACACACACACATACATACATACATACATACATACGTACAGTACATACGAGTCCATACATACGTAAGGTAATTATTGTTCTCCTTTACTAGAGCAATATATTCCCTTTTCTGCATCCCATCCACTTCATTTATATGAGTTAAAATAGGGCAGTGGTGGTAGTG
>JAGKTI010004116.1:0-20169 GCA_018397915.1 Birgus latro
TGCTGCCTGCTTCTTCCTTAGCCTTTATCATTCTTTTTCTGTGCCTGCCCTTCTCTCTTCCTATTTCTCCCATCTTTCCTGTCACTTCTTATTGCTTTTCTTTCCTTTACAGGTGGCTTTACATTGAGTGACAAGCCAAATGGTTTCCTGTAAGCCAAGAAACCATTTACAACGCTGGGTGGTAACCATATAACCAAACCATACGTGCTCCCTACGTGTCAACAAGTGGGTTGGTGGAGGGTTAGTGTCCCTTCCCGTAAAACAAATAACTCAAAGTCAAATGGCCACCCCTTACGGGATTATGGCTTCTGGCAATAGATATATAGATAGAAATTCAGGTATGATCACCATGAATGTACATTATTTAATACAGCCATTATTAATGTTTGCTTTCATGAAACAGCAAGCACATTTAACAGAACGATCTCACTGTACGACTATTCGCTATGTTATAAACTGCTACTACAATAATTCACAGGTTATACCCTTTTTTGGAATGTTTACAAACAGGTGTAGTGCTGCTTTGGATGTCTGCCCTTTCCTCTCCTCCTGCCTTCTTTCCTTCCTTCCTCTTCTGTCTTTCTCTACTTCATTCTTTCCTCATCCTCCTGCCTACGGGTGACTTTACACTCCCTCTTCTGTCTTTCTTTCCTTCATTCTTTCCTCTTCTTTCTGCCTATGGATGATTCTACACTGAGTGACAAGCCAAATGGTTTCCCGTACACCAGGAAACCATTTACTACGCTGTGTGGTAACCATATATCCAAATTATGGCACCTGGTGGGTAATTACAGTGCTCCAATTGGACTGAACCAGTGAAGGCTTATATCCAAGGGGTGGTTGGGGTTTATTGCTCACGTAATGCCACACAGGAATGAGTGAGGCTGGTCACTCATCTTAAATGTCAGGACCAACTTGCCTAGCCCCGGGTTCCTACGCTCCTCATGGGGCAACATAGGACTGGATGATGGATGAACTACAAATTGGCTGTGATTTCCCTAGAATGATATTTTCAATGGCCACCTCTGAGAATCTTGTGTGAATGCAGTGACACACAAGCCAACAGTCAACTGTCTGAGTCAAGATGGTCGTCCAACGTTTACATGCACAGAACCCCCATCTTGGGTCTGTGCAGGCGATGGCCCGCCAACCTTTAGAGTTTCACTCGTCCACTCACTCATGTGTCCCATGCCAGTGATCATCTCCCTTGTGCTCTCCAAGTTACCCAACCTTCTTGCTTGCATAAGACCCTCGCAATACTATCGCTAATGCCAAGTAACAGTGCAAGTACACTACGAATAGTACTGCATGTAACAGTAACTGGAGAGAGTACTTTTAGTGTGTGAAGTATGTGAAACTCTGAACTTGGAAATCATGGCTGGTGCCACTCCTAGTGGAAAGCATGATGCTACTGATGCTGCCAAGGGCACGGCTAAAAAAAGCAAGGTATAGCCTTCCCCTTGACATGAAATTGGAAATCATTAACCACTTAACCGCGGGCTGTCACTTTCGTGACGCTCGGTGGCGATGGCTCAAGCCGTCGGCCATTGGTTGGGTGCCTCTGTTTTCTTTTTAAGTAGCCGGGGCTTTCAAGATATAAATACATAAGAAAAAATGGTTGGGTGCCTCTGTTTTCTTTTTAAGTAGCCGGGGCTTTCAAGATATAAATACATAAGAAAAACTTTAGGATAATTCTGAGTGCTATTTATATCACTCAGGCTAGTTTTGGCCAATTTTTAACCCTTAAACCGCGAGGTTGTCGGAGGCGCGCCGGGCCCTTCCCACGGGAATATTCGCGCTCCAACTGACTTTTAAAAAATATTTGCCAAAAATCAGTTATTAGTCCTAGAATATTATAATTATATATGCATATGGCACATACCTTCAGCTTTCTCCTGGGATGTTTTTTTTAGCACTCGTCGACCACCGTAAGACTTGTGGAGACTTTTGAAGTTGGGTAACTAAGTCTCCACTTTACACTTCCCGACTTCCCGTAATGTGGATACCTCTGCCAGATATTAACACAAGAAACACTATTCAATGATTTCCAAGTAGTTTGGAATCCATACTAAAAAAAAAAACACTGTGAAAGGAATGTAAAATACGAGTGCGTACGAGCCTCCCACTCGCTCTAACTAGCTAACTCGCCGCTGGTATTCTGTAATTCTTACTCATATACACACTCACACTTTATTATTTCTAGTACTTTATTACACTTATATATATCTACAGTCCTTTACCACTTCCCACACGATGTTTAGTAGGGGTAGAGGTCACAGGGCCTTTCATAATGGGCACAAAAGCAACAGAAATGGAGGGGCGTGATTTCACCGTGAAGGATGAGAGCGAACTGACTGTGCAATACATATCTCGGTAGCCAAGAGTTGAAAATTTTAGCTGCTAACGTATATGTCAAGAAATAAGTCGTAGGAAATCTAGACAATACATAATAAATTAGGTAGTTCCAGGTGAATATAAATATCACTCAGGCTTCTCCCCTCCTTTTTTATATACATTTATACAGTATTACGAGAGTAGCTCATACGGCATATTTCACGGGAAAAGAAAGCAGGGGAAATTAGCGAACGAGTGCAGGTTGGATGTTGCCAAGTGATAATTAGCCAATTCCAGGTGTATGGCACTATCAATTACCTTATTTTTTATATGTATATATTATTTTGTATAAGAATAGGGCATAGGGCTCATTTCAATGGATGAAAACAGTGGAAAAATCCGGAGAAGATTTACTTAGCACAGAGTGGCTGAGCAGACGACACGAGAGGGTAATGGAGGGGAGTCTAGAATGGGGGAAAATGGCTAAATTGTCAACAATGGATGGGAGTACTGATGGCATTAGCAGCTCTGACTATTGTTGGACATTGGCAGCGCTGATAGATGATACAAGTCACCACCTGAAAGCCCAGGCGAATTAAAAAAAAACACAGAGTAACTCAAGTGATGCCCAGCGGTATGATCCATTGCACCCAACCGTCACGAAAGTGACAACCCACGGTTAAGGGGTTAAAAAAAATAAGTCAAAGCGCGAATTACCACCAGCTGGAAGTGCCAGGACCGCCTCACGCAACCCCGCGGTTTAGGGGTTAAGCACCATAAGGAGTGGCAGGGACACCCTAAAGCTGCCTTAGTCCACAGTTCGACAGTCATAATGAAATTGGATGTTATAATTACAATGAGCAGAATGTGTCCTTCCCAACCACAAAATGTCTAACTACAGCAAAGGAGCCTATCATGGAGGAAATTTAACATCTCCTGGCTCTGAGGGTGAATGACCTGAACCGAGCAAAGCAGTCTCTTCACCACTGTAAGGCTTTCAATCTGTGGAAGGACCTTAATGATAAGGAAGGTGTAGAGGCCAAGAATCTCAATCTGTGGAAGTACCTTAAAGATACAGAAGGTGTGGAGGCCAAAGAGGAGTTCAAAGCCAGCAGAGGATGGGTTAAGCATTACAATGCCCATGCACATCTTCATGTGACCATGCACTGAGAGGCTGCATGTGTAGACCACGTGGCGGCAGAGGCCTTCCCTGCATGGCTGAAGACTATTATGGAGGAAGGGGGATACCCTCATAAGCAGGTCTTAAACTATGATGAAACAGGCCTGTTTTGAAAGCAGATTTCAAGGAAGATCTATAATCAACCTGGATGAACAGCATGTGCCAGGGTTCAAGGCAGCAAAGGACCATCTCACTCTCCTCCTTGGTCCCAGTTTAGAAGGGAACCTGAAACTAAAGCAGCATCTTGTGTACCACTGGGACAACCCCCGAACACTGACAGGGTTCATAAAGGGGAACCTTGGGGTTAATTGGAGGAGTAATCCCAAGGCCCGGCTGGCCTCTGCACTCTGCTGGTCGTACATGGTATGGTACCTGACCCTCCACCTGCACGACTATGCCAGCAGGGGCAACCCTGTCAGTCATTTCCTCCTGCTAGTGGACAGTGCCCTGAGCACACACACCACAAAGCCAGCCAGAAGACAGGGTGTGTGTGCTGGGCAGTCCCCAGGCCCTGTCTCCTCCCCTTACTATTTATTAATCAGCCAACACACCACTGACCGGGCTAATGTATGGCCCGGTTCCCTCTATAGGAGGGAAGAATCTTGAATAGAATAGAATAGTGCCCTGAGCCACCATGAGTACAGGTAGGACTGGGTTGGTAACATCAAAGTAGTGCACCTGCCCCACAACATGACATGACTGTTGCAACCTATGGAGCAAATAGTGTAAGCTAGTGACTCAGGGACAAGTGACATGGTGCAACAGTTTTGGAACAAGTTTAAAATCACGCACACAAAAGATAATATCATGGCAGCATGGAAGGAGATTCGGCCGAGCACAATAAATGTTGTCTGGCCCAAAGTGTGACAGGAGTGTGTGTACTGTACAGTCCTTTCACAGGATTCCCAGCAGTTGGAAACATCCATCAAGACATCAGCAACCTCTTGCATGAAGCTGGATTTGAGAAGGTTGACAAGGAAGATGTGCAAGACGTCCTGGACTCCCACACTGAGCAGCTGTCCAGAGAGGGTCACCGAGCTCTGGGAATAAGTGACGGAGGCAAAGGAAGGTGGCAAGGACAGCAGCGAGGACAGGCATCTTCAGGTTCTTGACATTAACACCTTGGAGGTGTTCCTTGCAATAAAGGACAAGGGCAGTGCATTCATCAGGGACAAGGATCCAAACCCAGTGAAGAGTGATGCATCAATGCATGGCATCAAACAACACCTGAAGTTGTACAGGGAGCTCCCAGCAGCTAAGAAAAATGCAACACACTAGACAACCTCCATCTTCTCCCATGCCAGCAACACCAAGGAAAAGCCAATGCCATCAATAAGTGGTATGCAAATGCAACGTCCTGCATCACCTCCCTCCATCATGTCTAGTCTTCGTCACTGCCCGGCACATCCATCCATCACACTGCCACGCTCTGCGTCCCCCTCACCTTCACCACTCCGCTCTCCATTCGCCTCGCTGGATCACTTTCCATAGTCCTCAGAGCATCAATCTCCCACATCACCGTATCACTCTCCCCATCTCTCTTCACCTCCTCCTGAGAACCTGGAGTGACTGTCCAGGCCCTCCAGCTGTCTCCTAGCCTCAAGGGGTACCCTTGGTAATGACTCTGACTGGCCTAAGAAAAACTTCAGGTGGGTGGCAGAGGCATTTGAGGGCATTTTAGGTTTTGCAGTTGTAGTCACCAACCCTAACCCCATTGAACCCATGTTATATCGATCTCACCATACTATTGTTATATAATAGGTTTTTATTTGATGCAACCCTACCATACAGCAAGACCAGACTGTATACAGTGATGCCTTGGTTATTGCACATAATAGGTACCGCGCCTAATATGTGATAAAAAACACTGCACGATAAGCACAGACCCTGTGGATTTATCCTAATTGGTAATGGGCACCCCACTTATACGCCCACTTTTTCCCTTTTACAACAATTTAGACCCACTAAGTATGCAAATACTGTTATGGTAAGTATCAGAAACACACACAGGCATGGTTAAGTTAACAGGAAATTATGAAAAGAGCACAATGAGGAAGAAACCTGTACCATATAAAGACCTTAGATGGGCTTGAGGTAAGAGGTTCCGAAGCTAGGGGATGGAGAGTTAATGGTCTCCACCACCTGGGATTAACTCCTCAAGTAGGACCTCATTTTTTAATCCCTCAAAGCCATATCACATATACTGCACCACCATTGTTGGCAGAAACCAGCTCAGATGCACAATAATGAAGCTTTTCAGCCAAAAAATTCATGACTGGCAGGAGCACAAATTTTCATCTAGTAGTGATAATGAAAACTGCTATACCCAAGTGCACAATAACCAAGGGATCACTGTATAAGGTTATAAGATTCAATTACAGTCAGAAAAACTTATGAACTGTACATCTGTCATGCAGTGCAAGTAAACTAGAAAAGAACTTACTCTGCATCCTATTTTGAACTAAAAAACATATTTTATTCAACACAAAAATTATAATAATACCTCCAACTATATGATTTCACTCTAAAGTATCAATAAGTTTTCTCGATTATAATATCATCCATCCATCATGAATTCCAATTCTGCCACACCTAGAACATAGGGGCTCCGGGGCAAGGCTACTCATTCCCTACACTTAAGCGAAGGATGACTAGTCTCACTTCCCAGAAAGTACTCAAGGAATTCTCCAAAATATTAAATACAGTCCCTACCTAAAGCAAGTACAAAAAGGAACTTCATGTATTTTTATACATAATTCAAGTTAAAACTACTTATCATACTGTACAGTACATATAAAGCAATATAAATAATATTCATTGTATAATATCTTTCACAAAATGATCAACTTTCCACATTTTACAGTCTCACCTCAAAAACTTAAATTGACTCAGAACAAGCAGTGGGTGGATCTACTCCAACAGAACATACCAGCATAATCTTGCAACAGAAAACCTAAAGGGGGTGACCACAAACAAATCACTTCATATCACTCTGTCCTCTGTCATCAGACTGTCCTCCCTTCAAGTCATACCAACCTCATTCATATACAGTACCTCTCTTCCCCAAATCCTTCACCTTACCCTTTGCCTCCCCCTTTCCCTCTTCTGCTCCACCTTAACCTACAAACACATACCTCCAGCTGCTTGTCCAAAACACACAACATTGCTATAATGTACTTCCATTTCTACCTCAACTAGCTCATTCATCAATCAACTTCCATTCACCACCAAGTGTTGTACTCAAATAAATTAATCCTTAAAATGTAGGAATTATAAATAATCTGTCAAAAATAATCATATATCTATATGAAATTAAAGTTAAGTACATAATATTCATATTAATTACATGACTAGCAAAATCAACCATAAGTACATTACCATTAATAAGTACATATTGTATTGCAGCAAAATAAAATAAATAAAATTGAGTATACTGATGCTACCAAAATGTCTTAAACAAGGCAGCCTGAGCAAGTAACAAGTATACAAGCCTTTCCGATTATTAGGGGGAAAAAAAAAAAAAAAAACAGATATGGCACATCTAGGCCTCTTACAGTAAAAGTATTTTCCCTTTGGGAAATAAATTCATTCAAATATACTGAATGTCAAAACAAGTGACAGGAATGCTTTCTATTTGGTATGGTTAATAATTATCACTCAAAAATTAACTTTTGAAAATAAATACAAATGTTTTTATGCAAACTACCTGTAAACAAAGTATGGCACAAATGAACTATATAAAATGTAATACAAAATCTGCACAACACTGACTAGTCTGACTTCATACAGTGTACTGTATATAAGGTCTGAAAACTTAAAAAGACGTATTTGAAAAATATACCCCCCCAAAAAAAATGTATATCATGAAAAAACTTTGGTATGTACAGCAGACGTACACTGCAGTGAAAGCACAATAAGTTCTAGGTCAGATTATAATAATAAATGAAAGCAAGATTTTCCATCACATACAAAATTTCTGCACAAAAACCTTTTCTTGATCGGAATTATTCATGAAACATTCCCTGGTACACTAAGTGTGAGTGGCTGGCAAAATGGCAATCAGGGCTATTTGATGCATTACAATATTAAATCTGTTCACAGTATCCTTAAAGAGATATATTTTTATATATGACGAAGTTATCCACTGGCTTTTTTTTTTTTCTTCTAAGTTCTGAACATCTCTTAAGGATATATAAAAATGTCTGAGTTGTAAGTTTATATGCATTCTGGGTGTGAAAGCATAAATTTAACAAGATTTTTGTATACATACTTGTAGCACCTGAATACTCTTGTTAATAGGTGTCATACATATAAATTAAAATGAGCAAACATTACACCACAACCACTAATAATCCTGTGGTTCCTGCTTAATCCGAATATTCAAGAAGCTGCTGCTGCTCACAGGGGGGTCATCATCTACGGGTTCCTGCTTGATTACCATGCCATTAGGAAGCTTGGTGGCTTTATCCTCCTTGGCAGTGGTATTTGTTGTAGGTGCTGGGGAAGGTGGCTGAGGTTGGCCAGGCTCTTGTTTTACTACCACCTCAGAAGCAGCTGTGGTGGTCACTGGGGATGACAAAGTATTAAATGATGAGGAAGGAACCAAAAGTGTTTGGAGGCCACCTGTTATATTCGACCCAGGGACAGCAGGCTTCGATGGTAAAAGTACCATGCGCTGGGAGTTGCCTGTTCCAGATAGCAGCAGGAGGGGCTGGGATAATACCATGGGACTTTGCTGTATACCTGATTTAGAGAGAAGTATTATTTGCTGGCCACTGCCCATCTGAGTTTGTGGAACAACCACTGATGGCTGCTGTAAAACTAGTCGCTGGCCTGGGGCATTCGTGGGCACCCCAGTGGTCATTATGATTTGCTTGTTACCAGCAAGAGTGTGAGGCATGACAAAACGTACTCCCTCTCCTTTCTGACCTGCCTGTGGTGCTATCAACATAATCTGCTTTCCCTGGGATCCATTTACATTTACACCAACTTTATTTTTTAATGAAGTACTATTATCCTTCTTCTCAACACTTGCCACTACTGGTTTGTTGACAGCAGAATTTCCCTGAGGGTTCTTTACTGTCAAACCTTTGCATAGCAGCAACTCTTCCTGAAGCTCTATAAATTCCTTATAGCTGAGTACTTTTGTCTTTTCACCATTTATAGTCTGAATCTTGCCATCTGAGACTTCTTTATCCATAACTTCAACAGAATTGGTTTTGCTTGCAGTCTGCAATGCTGTCTGCGTGGTGGCCTGCATCACTGGTTTATAAACTGTTCGAGGCTGAGGTGCTTTGGTTCCAAGAATGCCAGAATTGCTGTCCTTTACTACAGTCTTTTCTGGAGCATCAGGGGCAATCTGTCTGAGGTCAGCATGATGTAGGTCAATGTGACCAGTGATGCTTGCCTGAGTAGCACAATAAACACCACATATTGAGCACTTGAAAGATTTTATTCCCTGGTGACTCCGCATGTGTCTTTTCACTTCATCGTTTCGGGGGAAACCCTTACCACACACTTTACACCTATATGGTCTCTCCCCAGTGTGAAGCCTGATGTGTATTTTATGCTTATGCCAGTGACGAAAACACTTGCCACAGTACTGACACTTATATGGCTTCTCTCCTGTGTGGTTTCTTCGATGGACCAACAGGCTTTTTGAGTGAGTGAATCGACGGCCACAGACTTCACATTCGTAAGGCGTCTCTTTAGTGTGAGATCGCATGTGGCTTGTGAGGCCCGACTTGTCATAGCACTTCTTACCACATATGCCACACATATATGGCCTGTCTCCATTGTGTATCCTCATATGAATGGTGTAGCTCGTCTTATGGGTGTAAGTGTTGGAACACAGTTTACATTTATATGGTTTCTCCCCTGTATGTACTCTCATATGAAGAGTGACATAGTGCTTCTGGGTAAACCGCTTCTTGCAGACTTTACATTGAAAAGGTCGTGGAATCTTGTGGGAGTTGGTTGTATGATTAAGAAAATCCTCACGGCGGTAGAATCTCTTTCCACAGATCCCACACTCGTTGCGTACTGACACAGCATCTGTCACTTTATCTATCTTTGTGTTTGGGTCCAGCATGTCCACTTCCTCCACATCTTCATCCTCTTCTTCATTCACGGCCTGCTCTTCTCTAGTGCATTCTTCCGTTCCTTCCTCAGAAACCTGCTGCTCTTTCCTTCCTTCTATTTCTGACTCTTTATCATTTTCCTTCAGTTGCAGTGGGTCCTCCTCCTCGAGGACCATGGGCTCATCAGGCTTCTCCTTCTTCACCACCACAGCCTCCACAGTACCCTGGTTTTGAAGGCTGGCAGCTTCATTCTCTAGCTCTGCCTCTTCTTCATCCTGCTCCATCTTGATCTTGAATGGGACTTTTACATCCTCATCAAGGCAGGGATGAGCATCATAGTCCCGCTCAGAACCAAAGGAGGCCCCACAGAGGGTGCATTCAATAATAAATTCTCCCATCCTGACAGACTAAATCAAATACTATTTGTCCTGGCAAGTGTACCTGACTAACTACCCTTTGACTATAAGACTAGTAACGAAAAACTACATGCTATTACATGTACTTGCCCTAACAACGTAAGTCAATGAATTACCCTCTGACTACATTAGACTAGTATGGCACTTCTCTTGCTAGACAGCATGACTGGAGTGACTAGAAGAGACTAGGAATATGCTGGCAGCTTGAACAATGTAACCTACATTGCAGTGTTAGTAATATGGCTAGATTCAGCAGCAAGGTTAGTAGAAATCTTGTTAGTGTTCAACCATAGCTCAGTCAGTAAGAAAGTCGGCTGTTCAGCTTAGCAGGTTATTGAGGCAAGGCAGGTGTGAGTAAGCTTGTTAAGTGCACACAGACTGGCCCCCTTCATCCTTTGAGGATTAGACTTTGTTTCCACCACCAATTAGTCTGCAAGAAGAAAAACTTTCTTAGGGCCTATATCTGTATACAAGTTGATTAATTTTCATGCAAACACAGACTCTTTATCATGCAGTTTCAGCTCATTCCAGAAAAATAATACAAAAATTATGTTCATTAAATCTACCTACACACAAATTACTCAGTATTCCTTTGCCATATTTTTCAGATGGCTGATATTCAACACATCCATAAAAAAATATCGCTGTTACCCTCATTTAAACCCAACTTCCATGATATCATGGGGTGGGAAGATCTAAAGCAAGGCTCTTCATTTTCCAGGAACTTATATCAGTGGAGATGGGATAAGTTACTGTCCATCAAATTTTACCCCCTCTGAGATGTCAGGGCCTGAGGCTAGGTTACTGAAGACCTTTACATTTATCCCAAAAAGGGCCAGCTGCCTGTATCATTAATGTCCATCAAATTTTACCCCCTCTGAGATGTAGGGACCTGAGGCTAGCTTACTGAAGACCTTTACATTTAACCCAAAAAGGGTCAGCTGCCTGTATCATTAATATACAATACATCTCTAGGTGGCGTATTTTTTTCTTCCAGTACATCATTCAGCCATATCAGCAAAGTCAATTCGAGTTCAGCGAGAAATGACTCGGCAATGTCAGAGCGAGTTCAGAAGAAATGACTCGGCAACATCACACCTTCGCTCGGGTGTAGATGAAAGAACTTGGCTAATCAAACCACAGAATCATCAGAAAAGCTGTGTTTTGACACTAAACCAACCTATGCCTAACCAACTTAGGCCTAACCTAACATAAACTTAGCATAATATCTTATTTTATTTGAGGGGATGAGGAAGATGCAACGTTGTCAAGTCTCTTCTCGAGGCATTCAATCCAACACTGCCAACATGACTAGATGACCAAGGATACCAGGAAAAAATAACTGTTTCTTGGTCAGCAAAAACTGATGTTGAGGTTAGTTGCAACAAAGGTGTGTTTTGCCCAGTGAAACAAGAAAAACATAGGAATCTGACAAGCCCAAACCATTCTCAGGCTCCCGCACTGTACTGAAGGTGACATGACCTTGGCTGCTTGTACCTCTGTAAGATGTTCCTAGGTTGGGAATATCAGTGTATGGTTTACTTTATAGTGTTTTTTGGCATTAAAAAAAAAAAAATACAGTACATCCTTCAACTTTGCGAACTTTAACTTTGCGAATCACCAATTTTGCGAGGTAGTTCCAAGTCATTTATTTTTTAACATTTATGAACTTTGCGAGCGATCACACACTTTGCAAGGTCGAGTGGTGGGAAAGTCGTCTTCCCGCACTACTTTGCCACACGGAGTAGTGACGTCGTGGTTCGCTGGGCGTACTGTGCCTCCTAGTTCGGTGTTCTGCCGCCCCGCCACGTTTGTTTACACCACAGTAGTCACACCCAAGCCTTGCCCCGCCACCTGTCCCGTACACCACGCCAGTCTTCACATCAGTGTAAATATGCATTTTTTTCTTTTTTATGTTTCTTACCTATGATGTTTTCATGATAATATTACTGTACAATACATCAGTCCATGTTTTTTTCATTTATCATCATAAAATTAAGAGGTAGAGTCGAGAGAAAGAGTGGGAAAAAGTGCTTACCTTGGGGTGATGTCGACCAATTTACCTTTATTGCATATATTTAATTGTTTCAACTTTGCGAATTTCGATTTTGCGAGGTTTTTTGTTGACCATATTCTCGCAAAATTGGAGGAAGCACTGTAATAATAATAATAATTTTGCATGTAACATACGTACTGGATGTTTGCATTTCCCGTGCTGTTTAGATTGTCATGTGACCTTGGCAACAGAGCTCAACTGTGAGTGGTAGTACATCATCACATGAGTTTGTCAGAAAGCACTTCTATTCACAATTATATTCTAATGTGCCTGGCATAGAGTTTTATCACTTATACTACCTGATATTATACAAGTTGTTAAAAACTGGCTATCACAAATATATGGCTACAGTATATATTTGCTGAAACAATGGTACTGAGGACTAAAGCCTGGGCCTATTGCAGTCCTAGTGGCCTCTGGCAGGAGAGCAGAAGTTGCCACCTATCACTTTCTGAAGTTTACCGCCCTTCCAACTCATCTGCCACTGTGATATCTACAAGGCTGACACTCTATAGGTTATAAGTAGATGACCAGTGTACTTCCCATGACAGCATCAAATAAACCTTCAGTCAACTCTTGAAGATCAAACCTATATAATACTGGCACTCCAAATGTGGCATTCTAACCACCACACTACCAGGTGCTCATTAAATTTCCTTAATATTTCCTTCCCTGCATGATGTCTACAGTGTCTATTTCCAACAGAAGTACTAGATGACTGGATCACCAAATTCCTACTCAGTATTGTACAAACAAATGCCTAATACCTTTCATTTGTCTTTTTAGAACACACAGAAAATTGTGTATATAAACAAAAAACAAATTGAACCAACGCAAAAACCACCTGAGAAGAAAGTTGAGGGGACAGGCAGGGCAACAGATATTAATGGCAGTACAGAAGGTATGGGTATGTTCTATCTATCTATTGCCAGATGCCTTAATCCCATAAGGGGTGGCCACAAACAAATCGCCTCCGTGTCGCTCTGTCCCCCGCCATTTCACTGCCCTGCTCCCAGCTCACACCCCCGTCTCTCGTATACCTCTCCACTCCATCCCTCCATCTCATCCTTGGTCTCCCCCTCCCTCTCCCCCCCTCCACCTTACTCACATACACTCTCCTCGTCAGTCTCTCACTCTCCATCCTCTCCACATGGCCAAACCAACTTAATGTGTTCTTCCTAAAACTTCCTATCACATCCACATCCACACCACAATGCTCCTTCACCTCCTCATTTGTCAGTGTCTCTCCATGTGACTCCACCTGCTCCTCTCAAATAACTCATTTCCACTGCTCTCACTCTTGACTTCTGTCCCTCCAACAAGGTCCAAGCTTCACTTCCATATTTTAGATTTGGTATCACAATACTGTCATGTAGCAGCTTTTTCACTTCCATGCTCACTTCCCTGTTTCTTATCACTGCTTTCAATGACCAGCAACCTTTCTTCAATGCTGCACCCTTTCAAGCACTTCACCCTCTAAACTTCCATTCTTACTCATCACATTACTCAAGTACTTAAATGAACTCACATTCTCCATATCTTCCGCATCCAATCTCAATGTACATTCACTGACTTTACTTCTCTCGAAGACCATCACTTTACTCTTCCCTACATTCACCTTTAGATGCCGTTTCTTACACACTCTCCCAAACTCATCTACCAAGCCTTGCAGCTCCCCTTTGTCTTCAGTTAACAACACAGTATCATCCGCAGTACAGGGAGTTTCCAAACACTGCCCTCCCTCACTAAGGCCCCTCCAACATCCACTGCTCTACCTTATATCTCTTTTATAACCCCATCCATATGCAGATTGAACAACACGGAGACATGACACATCCTTGTTTCAATCCAACCTTCAAATGGAAATATTCACTCAGTTCATCCACACACATTGCAGCCTTAGCACCCTCATACATACTCTTCACGGCCTTCAACAACTTCCCATCTACTTCATATATTCTTAATACTTTCCACAATCCTTGTCTATCCACCCTGTCATATGCTTTCTCCAAATCCATGAAGGCTGCATACAATTTCTTTCCCTTCTCTAGAAACTTTTCCACTAAAGATCTAAGAATGAATATCTGATCTACACAACCTCTTCCCTTCCTAAAACTTCACTGTTCTTCTCCAACTAGTTCCTCTGTTATTTCCCTAACTCTGTCAATAAGTATCCTACCATTTAATTTTCCTATTACACTAAGAAGGCAAATGCCCCTGTGATTACTACACCCTTCTTTTTCCCATTTTCCTTTCTACAGGGGAATAATTATACCTGACTTCCAATCCTTCGGGACTCTACCTTCTTCCCAGGCCAATCTGCTTTCTACAGGGGAATAATTATACCTGACTTCCAATCCTTCGAGACTCTACCTTCTTCCCAGGCCAATCTGCACAGCTTCCACATCCATTCTATTACTATCTCTCCCCCATACTTCAGCATTTCACCACTCACTCCATAATTCCTGGGGCTTTCCCCACTTTAACTTTCTTCGTCGCTTCCACAACTTCCATCCTAATGATTTCTTCCTCTCTTCCCACATCCCTCCTTCTCCCAGCCATTCCCCAGCCACTTATACTTGCATTACTTTCATTCTCTATGTTCAACAATTCATTAAAGTGTTCTCTCCATCTGTTCACTTTTTCTTCATTCTCTACTAGTAATCTACCATTTTTATCTTTCACTCCCCAACTAACTTCTTTGGCTGTTTAGGCAAAATATTTGGACTGCTTAAAAAAAAAAAAAAAGTTGCTTGGGAGACACTAATGCAAAAGAGTATACCAAGGAGGTTAAAAAAAAAATGAAAAAAAAAATGAGGAAACAGGAGTACAGGAGGGGCAAAGAAAAAATACCAAGTGGACTAAAAATTAACTACACAAAATTTTAAAAATCTGAGAAGAAACTAACAAATCAGAATGTAAATGTGACTGGAAGCAGCTTAATGAAGTTAGAGATGAGATTAATGATGGAATGGTACATGAGGAAGCTAAAACCCCTGAATCCAGTGACATGCTGTACTTTGTTCTATTCTTGATATTTCAAGATTTTATTCACTTTTCTACCCCTGAATCCAGTGACATGCTGTACTTTGTTCTATTCTTGATATTTCAAGATTTTATTCACTTTTCTAACTTGAGAAGTTAGATACAGCCAGTGTTATCCCTTTGCAAATGAGTCTGAGAATCACAAGATTAAAGCAGAAAAATGTCACTGGAATCAAGTGGTTAACCCATTCAACTTTGGGATAGCATTTCTTTTTTTTCCTGAGACAATTATATTCAGCTTAAGGCAGACTTGCTGAACAGAAAGTGTTATAACCTTCATAAACCACCTCTTAGCATACATGTGGTCTTTATTTAACAGAATAAAATCATTTGTAGCAGCAAAAATAACCAAAGAAGAAACACTCAGATTGTAAGAGGCTAAAGATGACAAAGAAACTGTAACCATCAATCAGCAGCTGACAGCAAATAAGCCAAAATCAAAATTGTGAGAATGATACAGAGAAGGTATGAAACAATCACAGCAAGCAGTGGGGGAAAGAAAAAAAAAAAATGCAGTCAGTAATAAAATTAACTCGGGAAAAAATTAAAAAAAAAAAAAAAGGAGGGGGGGGGAGATAACAGCAGTCAAGCTAAAGCATGAAAGTGTAGAAATGGTAAATACCATTCACGAAATACCAATATAGCACATGCAGTTATCAGCCATTGCCATCTCTTGTTTTGTAGTTTTGACATTGCTGGTTAGGTTTCTTCTTGAGTGAGTAAGCCATCACAAAATACAACATTTTATGGTGTATGGATGACCAAACTAAATCTGATATTAAATCCTCTGAATATACACTTTAAACAAGTAAATTCTAATATCTGGTGATGCTTTGGAGTACTACTATAGGTTTTTTAGGCAAGCACATTGATAAGTTATAGCTACAGAGGCCTTTTTTAGATGGGTTTCCTAGGAGTATTTGCAGATTTCCATTATCTGCAAGTGTATCTGTTCCCTAACACCCACCAAAAAAATGGGGATGACTGCATATCTACTCACCCTCTACCACTAGCACTAGCTGGAGGGAAGTCAGTCAAACCCAGGGTTTAGAAGGGTGTACAGTACTTCTTTGTTCAACATGTTTTCACTCGGCACATTTTTCACTGTAAACCTAATAATCAACACAGGAACACTACACTAAACATGCTATTACAGGTATTCACTATCAGTCAGTCTAGATGTATAGTGAAGGGGGCCAGGGTTGATACAATTCACACCAGCACAGATCTCAAAACACCACTTTCTTTAACTTGCTTATGGACTCGAACATTTAGGACACTCTCATACACTCAGTCACAACCGTAAAACTAGCAGGTAATTATCTGCAGCCTCAGGACTGAATTTAGCATTGCAGAAGCCCTGGAGCAAAAAGTGCTGGAGGACCCTGTCCTCTTGTTTAAACATAATCAGTGTGAATCATATCTGTGGAGGGAATATCACACATGCAATTTTCCTATAGGTCTGTGGTATGACATACATTGCTATCAGTACACTGCAAAAATTACATCAATTTTTATACACATTTCGAATAAACTTTTACTGTAAACCCAGAGTGATACAGATTTGCAGCAGAAGCCTCAGAATAACCATGATGCACTTTATCATTTTTATTAATGCAGTTGCAGCAGCATGGTACATCATGAGTTACTCACATCCATAGACTATGTATCTATCTATTGCCAGATGCCATAATCCCATAAGGGGTGGCCATTTGACTTTGAGTTATTCATTTTAAAGGGAGGGGCGCTAACCCTCCACCAACCCACTTGTTGATACGTAGGGAGCATGTATGGTTTCCCCACTTGTTGATACGTAGGGAGCATGTATGGTTTGGTTATATGGTTACCACTCAGTGCTGTAAATGATTTCTTGGCCTACAGGAAACCATTTGCCTTGTCACTCAATGTAAAGCCACCTGTAAAGGAAAGAAAAGCAATAAGAAGTTACAGGAAAGATGGGAGAAATAGGAAAAAAGAAAAAAAAGCAGCACAGAGGAGGGTGATTATGGCCTACAGCTAAGAGAGGTCTTGCCCAGCAAAGGTGAGTGAAAAAAAAAAAAAAAAGTGCAGAAGCAACAAAGTCAATAAAAGATACGGTATCATAAATGAAAAAGTAGGAAGTGATTGCTGTGTGAAGCAAAGGTGATTATGTGGTTAACGTACTGACGGAAGAGTCAGTGTTGTTAAGTTAATGCCAGGCCTCAGTTTAAGAAGTGGGAACTCTGAGTTTAGCAAAGAGAACGACTCAGTAATGTAAAGGTACCTCCCATCCCTGACAAATTTTAGTATCTGTAACAATTACAGTATATATACATACTGAATATGTGAATTGTGTCCAAATAAAGTCTTAAATAATTTATCTTTAATTATTATTGCCTCTTCAAACTATGTAGGGTGGCATCAACATGTGGAAAAAAAGGGGACTGAAATAAAAGGAAAAAAAAACAAACATAAAACATTTAGCTACTTCTTTATGTGCTCTCCTCATTCGCTCATGTGTACACTCTATAGCCATGTTTCTGGCAGAAATGGCCCAGCACAACATCTGTAACCACATTCCAATTTCCCAATTTACTAGAGCTATTTCACACTTCAAGGTCCATTTCACGAATGCACCATCACCTCTTTCACATAAATCATGTTGGACTAGCTCCCTCTATCCCCTGAACACCTTTCACCCTCTTGGGAGTCAAGGCCACCATTCAGTGAAGATTCTCGAACCCCATCCCTCCACTTTTTCTTTGGCCTACCCCTTCATCTTACACGCTCTACTCTTACATCCTTCTCAGTAATCTATCATCATCCATTTTTTTTCATGTAAACAACTTACATACTCCTCATCTGTTCTTTCCAAGAAACTTCTCATTACCACTCACCTGTCTGTCTATCACTTCTTACTTTATGAAAATCATCTTCCACCACATATCGATCTCAAAAATTTCATTTGCACCACACAAATCTTACTTTCTCATGCACTTACTGGCCAAAATCCATACCCACATCATACTATTAGTGATACTGTTCCCTCAAACCTGTCTTTACCTGCCTTTTCACTGGCTTCTGTTCCCACACACATCTCAGTGGCCTCAATACCTTGGTCTTTCGCTATTTTATGTACCATCCTGGTTACCACGTGCTTTCATGTCCACATCTGGATACCTCAAACTATCTAGTTTTTCCAAAGCTTTTCCTTGTTGTCTAAACAAATCCTTATAATACCCACTTCCCCTTCTTTACCGCATCTCATCACTCTGTACAGTAAGACCTCATTATAATGGACTAATTGGGGCTCAGGCCAGTCCGAAATATGCGATTTTCCAATAAAAGTGACATCCGGACTTACCCCTGCTAATCCGGACTTTTTCCGATATATCAGACATTATCCAGGATTGCATCAGTGGTTTTCACCACAATTGCAGTATTGTACAGTAAACCTTGCATAAGCCAAACTTTTAGAAGCCGGAATCTTCAGTTAGCCAAACTCAGGCCGAGACCACGTATGAAAGTAGGCTGAAATGCAAAAATAGGGGAAGAAATGGCGCCAGGCAAACATGTGGCGCCAGTCTGCTGCTTGCTTTTGGAGACGGTAGTTACGCCATTCTTACTGTCATCTAGTGCTGAGCAGTGCTCTCCTTTTGCCTGCTGCCTTGCCATGGAAGGTTCATAGCTTAAAAGAAGTGATACTGGCACCTTTAGTCGTAAAGGAATGAAGCTTAAAAAAAAAAAAAAAAAAAAATTTGCGCGTGTGACAGTGTAGTGATCATGATTAAAGTTCAGTACTATTATTACTGAAAGTGTTACATTGCAGTCTATTACAGTGATTACATTTACGTTTAGTTCTTAATATAGAGTGAAATAAATACTGGGTACTGTTTAGAATTTACGTTAAAGTGTGAACTCACCCACCTCCACCAACTCCGTCTCCAAAACAAAACAAACTGCCGAACTTCGAAGAATCTAATGCCTCTAACGAAAAGTGTTACACTGCAGTCTATTACAGTGATTACATTTAAGTTTAGTTCTTAATATAGAGTGAAATAAATACTGGGTACTGTTTAGACTTTACGTTAAAGTATGAACTCAACCACCTCCACCACATCTGTCTCCAAAACAAAACAAACTGCCAAAGAATCTACTGCCTCTAACGAAAGGTGTTACACTGCAGTCTATTATAGTGATTAAATTTAAGTTTAGTTCTTAATATAGAGTGAAATAAATACTGGGTACTTCTCTACTCTCTGGCTTCGGCTTTCCTGTCATTCTCTGACTAAATATATCTGTGCTGTTTACTTATCTCCTAATTCTACTGACTATCAAAAATTCTTTGACTATCTTACTTCTACGATGGAACACATTCTATCCATTTCTCCTTTCTCTGAAATCTCCATTCTAGGAGATTTCAATGTTCACCACCACCTTTGGCTCTCCTCTCCTTTCATTGATCCACCTGGTGAACAAGCCTACATCTTTTCTATCCTTAATGACCTAGAGCAGCTTGTACAGTACCCTACCCGTATCCCTGACCGCCTTGGAGAGAGTTCCAACATACTTGACCTTTTCCTAACAACTAATCCTTCTGCTTACACTGTTCATCTTTTCTCTCCGTTGGGCTCCTCCGATCATAATCTTATTACCTTAACATGTCCAATCGCTCCAGTACGGCCTGTGGACCCTCCAAAGAAACACCGCCTGTGGCACTGGAGCTGCAGATTGGGAGGCCCTCAGGCAGTACTTCTTTGATTTTCCATGGAATGATTATTGCTTCCATGGCCGGGAGCCATCTGAGTGTGCCTTGCGCGTTACGGAGGTTATTCTCTCAGGCATGGAAGCATACATTCCTTTCGCATATCCTCTGACTAATGCAAGAAAGCCTTGGTTTAATCACGCTTGTTCTAATGCTGTCCGCAACAAGGAGAGGGCCTATAAGAGGTACCGGAGCCAACCCACCCCTGAATCACACCTTTTATATATTTCTGCCCGGAATCGTGCTAAGTCTGTTCTTCGCTCTGCTAAAAACAATTTCATCCGTGCTAAATGTTCCCAACTCTCCAACTCGAA
>JAGKTI010004116.1:35043-52469 GCA_018397915.1 Birgus latro
GCCCACAAACTATTTCTTCCAAGAAAAAACAAAAACAATACAAGAGAGCCAAATTGAAGATCCATTCATTTCGAGATTTCTGGACACACTGCGTTTGAAAGACTGGAGGTCATAGGAAGTAGGAAATACTGACAGAGGAAGACAGTTCCAGAGTTGACCAGTTGCATAAATGAAGGACTGGGAGTAACAGTTAACATTTGCATTAGAGAGCTGGAGAAAAGGGATGAAAGTTTGTTGCTAGACGGGTGCTACATGCCCGTCGTAGAGGTGGAGGGATGCAAGCAGACAGTTCAGAGGAACAGTGACAATTGAAGCAGCAATAGAAAAGAGATAAAGATGCAACAGTGCGGCAAAGAGACAGAGGTTGAAGGAAGCCAGTAAGAGGAGGAGAGTTAATGAGACAAAAAGCCTCTGACTCCACACTAATGAGATGAGCTTTATGTGGGAAGCCTCCCCACACGAGAGTTGTACTCCACACAGGGGTGAATAAAATCCCATGTATAAAGTCAACAATTGTGCAGGGGTAAATAAGGTTTGGAGTCAGCTTAGCACACCTAATCTTTTGGAGCAGAGTTTACAAGAGATGTAATATGTTCTTTCCACGATAAATCCCAAGTGAATGAAACCCCAAGCATGTTCAAGGATGGTGCAGGACCAAGCTGGACATTATTAAACATTAGTGGGTACTCCTGTGGAAGATTTTGTCAGGTTGATAGGTGTAAGAATTGAGCCTTTGATGCATTAAAAACAACAAGATTATTTTTACCCCATTCAGAGATATGAGCCAAGTCAGACATTAGGTGTGCCATAGCCTCATCCCTTGTTTTTTGAAGTAACTGCTGAGATGGACATTGCGAGAACCGAATGGAAAGGCGAAGGGTGGAATCATCAGCATATGAGTGGAAAGGGTTAGACATACAGCATAGAAGGTCAGTGATGAATAAAAGGAAGAGAGTTGATGGTAGGACAGAACCCTGAGGAACACCACTGTTGATAGATATAGGAGAAGAACGATGGCCGTCTACAACAGTGGCTATAGAACGACCAGAAAGAAAGCCAGAGATGAGGGCATAGACAGAAGGGTAGAAACCATAAAAGGGCAGTTTGGAAATTAAGGAGTTACGCCAGACACGATTGAAAGCCTTCCTGAGATGTCAAGTGCAGTGGCAAAGCTTTCGCCAAAGTCCCGAAAGGATGATGACCAGGAATCCAAAAGGTAGGTGAGAAGATCGCCAGTGAAGCATCCCTGACGGAACCCATACTGACGATCAGAAAGAAGGGTGTGATAGGAAAGATGCTTTAAAATTTTTCTGTTAAGAATTGACTTGAAAACTTTTGAGACACAGGCTATTAAAGTAATTGGACAATAGTTAGAGGGTTGGGAATGGTCACCCTTTTTTGGGACTGGCTGAATGAGAGGAAACTTCCAGCACGAAGAAAAGGTACAAGTTGACAGACAATTGTGAAAGAGTTTACCTAGGCAGGGAGTAAGCACAGTGCAGTTCTTGAGGACAACAGAAGGGACTCCCAGGCCCATATGCCTTGTTAGTATTGAGGCTAGTGATGGCAGAAAATACATCAGCTGAAGAAATTTTAATGTCAGACATGACGAAGTCAGAGGGGGGAAGTGATGGAGGAACAGCACTGGAATCATCTAAGGTGGAATTAGAGGAGAAAGTCTGAGCAAAGAGATCTGCATTATCAGTAGAAGAAATAGCTACAAAGCCATCAGAGTAGAAAAGAGGAGGGAAGGATGATGAGGTAAAGTTGTTAGAAAGGTTTTTGGCAAGGTGCCAGAAGGAGCGAAAAGAATTCGAGTTGGAGAGTTGAGAACATTTAGCATGGATGAAATAATTTATAGCAGAGTGAAGAACAGGTTTGGCACGATTCCAGGCAGAAATATAAAAAAGATGTGATTCAGGGGTGGGTTGGCTCCAGTACCTTTCATAGGCCCTCTCCTTGTTACGGACAGCATTAGAACAAGCGTGATTAAACCAAGGCTTTCTTGCATTAGTCAGAGGATATGAGAAAGGAATGTATGCTTCCATGCCCGAGAGAATAACCTCTGTAATTCACAGGGAACACTAAGATGGCTCCCGGCCATAGAAGCAATGATCATTCCAAGGAAAATCACAGAAGTACTGCCTGAGGGCCTCCCAATCTGCAGCTCCAAAGTGCCACAGGCGGCGTTTCTTTGGAGGGTCCACAGGCCGTACTGGAGCGATTGGACATGTTAAGGTAATAAGGTTATGATCGGAGGAGCCCAACGGAGAGAAAATATTAACAGTGTAAGCAGAAGGATTAGTTGTTAGGAAGAGGTCAAGTATGTTGGAACTCTCTCCAAGGCGGTCAGGGATACGGGTAGGGTGCTGTACAAGCTGCTCTAGGTCATTAAGAACAGAAAAGATGTAGGCTTGTTCACCAGGTGGATCAGTGAAAAGAGAGGAGAGTCAAAGGTGGTGGTGAACACTGAAATATCCTAGCATGGAGATTTCAGAGAATGGAGAAATGGATAGAATCTGTTCCATCATAGAAGTAAGATAGTTGAAGAATTTTTTATAGTAGAATTAGGGGATAAGTAAACAGCGCAGATATATTTAGTCAGAGAATGACAGGAAAGCCGAAGCCAGAGAGTTGAGAATTCAAAAGAATCAAGTTGAGGAACACAAGAGCAAGATAATTCATTGGGTACATATACACAATAGCCACCTTCGGCTTTGAAATGAGTACAGTACATCCTTCAACTTTGCAAACTTTAACTTTGCGAATCACCAATTTTGCGAGGTAGTTCCAAAAGTCATGTATTTTTTAACATTTATGAACTTTGCGAGCGATCACACACTTTGTGAGGTCGAGTGGTGGGAGAGTCGTCTTCCCGCACTACTTTGCCACGCGGAGTAGTGACGTCATGGTTCGCTGGGGGTACTGTGCCTCCTAGTTCAGTGTTCTGCCGCCCCAAGGTCACTGACCCTCGCAATTTCGTGGTGCTCCTCGCAATATCCCAGCAGTCTAACCTTGCACGAGTGTTATCATGGCGCCAACGGGTAAGAAGAACGAGAAAATAAGTTTGGAGACCAAATTGAAAATGACTGAAAGGAAAAAAAGCAGGTAAAGGTAACTCTGCTATTGGTCAGGAGTTTGGTGTTGGTGAATCGACAGTGAGAATGATTTTAAAGAACAGTGTACAAATCAAGCAAGCAGCTAAGAACTATGGAGGTGCTCACTTTGATGGTAGAATCCAGGTGGCCAACAAAGAAGTGATAATAAAAATGGAAAGATATCTTGCTCACTACATACAAAGAGAGGAAAAGGAAGGGGTTGCATTAGATGGGTGCCATATAAGGGAGCAGGCAAAGATATTCTATCACACATGCCTTAAAAAAACCATAAATCCTCCAACAGAACCTTTCAAGGCATCGAGTGGGTGGCTATGCCAGTTCCTCAAAAGGAAGGGGTTTAAACACATCAAGTTCAGTGGCGAGCGAGGCAGTGCTGACTACGAAGCAGCCAACATCTTTCCCAGTGTTTTGAGGGGCATAATAGAGGAGGAAGGGTACACCAAGGATCAAATTTTTAACTTAGATGAAACAGGCATGAACTGGAAGGCCATGCCAAGGTCATCCTACATTGCTAAACAGCAAAAACAAGCAAGAGGAAAAAAACTAGACAAGTCGCGGTTTACGGTCATGCTGACCTTAAATTTATCAGGCACCTGCAAAATGAAACCAGTGATCGTTCACACGGCAAGGCATCCAAGGTGCTATAATAATATAAGGAGCATGGAAAGCATCTCTGATTTTTATTGGTACCGGTCTAATAATGGTTGGATGACTTCAAGCATCATAAAGGAATGGCTTCTGAACCATTTTGTGTCTGATGCTCGTCTCATGTGCCAATAGAAAGGGCTTTCCTTCAAAGTGTGCCTTTTGATGGACAATGCCCCTTGCCATCCACACTATCTCGCAGATGTTCACCCCGATGTGAAAATAATTTTCCTGCCCGCAAACAACACCTCTCTCGTGCAACCCCTTGATCAGATCATAGCAAACATGAAAAACTTCTACCGCACCAAACTTTTTAACTACCTCAGAGAAAAAAATGAAACTAAAGAGGAAATAAGGATGACAGAGGCAGAGGATGAGCATGGAGACCTGGATATGGACGACCCCCTGCCACAGGAAGAGCTGCCCAACCCTGCCCCAGCCCTGGAAGATGGACCCATTGCCCCCGAGATGACAGTGAGGCAGTTCTGGTGGCAATTTACTATCAAGAAGGCCCTAGAATTTGTTATTGCCTCATGGAAGGAAACAAATGAGGCCACTATCAACCATGCCTGGCACTGTCTGGTACCCCATCTTTGCCCTAAAAAGCCAGGTAGCGAGGTTCAGCAGGTGGAAGAGGCTGAAAGGGCAGTGTTGGCAGCAGCGCAGTCGGTTGCTGGATGACATGAAGTTACAGCTGAGGAAGTGAGGGAGATAGAACAAGAAGAACACGAAAGTGCCACGACCACCATGCTCAGAGTTGACGAAGAAGATGAACTAGCCAACCTGCAACCAGAGCAACCACAACCACATCCACGCTGAGAATTAACGATGCATAACTTGGCCAATATCCTCGTCGTCATTGACCAGCTGAAAGAAACCATCGTGAGCAACGAATGTGACCAAATTAGGGCTGAGGAAGCATGTCACGGTGTTGACAGGGCCCTTCGCTTTTATGCTGACCTCCATAGAGATGGGGTTAACAAGAGGAAGCAGTCTCTAATCACAAAATTCATGAGAACCCCAAGCCACCCCTCCCCAAGCAGCCAGCGATCCTAGCATCCCTAACCTTTTTGATTCTGATGACTCCAGTGATGATTTCAACTTCGAGGGTTTCATGAGAAAGGTAGAAAAAGCACAGCAAGATGTGGAAATATCTGTCTACAGTGATAGTGATGACGTAGGCCCCGCGAGGCCACAATAGTCGCACCCAAGCCTTGCTCCGCCACCAGTCCCATACACCACGCCAGTCTTCACATCAGTGTAAATGCATTTTTTTCTTTTTTATGTTTCTTACCTATGATGTTTTCATATTAATATTACTGTAAAATACATCAGTTCATGTTTGTTTCATTTATCATCATAAAATTAAGAGGTAGAGTCGAGAGAAAGATTGCGAAAAAGTGCTTACCTTGGGGTGATGTCGACCAATTTACCTTTATTGCATATATTTGTTTCAATTTTGCAAATTTTGATTTTGCGAGGTTTTTTGTCGATCATATTCTCGCAAAATTGGAGGAAGCACTGTACAGAGCAAGGAGGATACAGAAAAGGGTTTGCTATCAGTTGCCTCAGACAGATGAGTCTCAGTTAGGAAGAGAAAGTGAGGTTTAGAGGAGAAGAGGTGGTGCTCAACAGAGTTAGATGAAAGGCCGCGAATGTTGCAGAAACGAAGAAGATGTTTGATGTCCCATTTTTTAGCAACAGTATTGTTTATGAGGATAATAACATTACCTATGGTATTTCTGTGTCAGTCTCTGTTGACTGAGTAAGGTATATGAGAGTTTGGGTTTGGGCCTGGAATGCATCTCTGGCTTTTATCTTATAGGGAAAACTGCTTCAATATCTGTCCGAACACTCCCACCGGTACACAACACCAACAGGTATTGGGGTATGCCTATGTTTTTATTCATCTCAGGACACACCACTATTTCTGAAGAGGTTAACAAAGGCAATATCTGACTCCTCCAATTCAGAAAGTTTCTCCTAATCTGACAAAAGGCATCCAGGTATAGCCCCATTACAATGAATAACATAATATGTCAGTGTGGGCAAGGTTAAGGTGATACAGCATGCCCTCATTTTATGATGAGGATGCATTTTTAAAAATCTACTGGATAACGATTTACTGTACACTGAGACAATTATAACATGGGATAAATGGCCATAAGTTTCTGCCACAGAGTCACTCACCCAACTGTCTAAAAACAAGTTTCCAACTCACCTAAACTGATTGTTATTTTCCTTAATTGCACATTACTTGCTGCTTACCACCCCAAATTAGTCTAAAAACAAGCTTCCAGCTCACCTAAACTGGGATTCATTTTACTTCACGTGCTGCTTGAACTGCAGTGCTACACTACTGTTCTATCACTGATACTAACACACCCGACAGTACAAATGCCACTTGAGAATGAAAATATGACTGTAGACTTGTGTGAGGGCGATTGTATAGCAAAAATAGTGACAGCAGGTTAACCAGTGAAGATTCATAATATGGAATTATAATCATCATACACTAATCCCTACACAAAACTGAACGATAACAAAAGCAAAGAACCTATGGAATTCATCCTAATTGGTGCCGGGCATCTCGAGTGCAAGTCCAAATTTTCCCTTTTACAACAGTTTTGACCATCTAAATACATACATACTGTTATGGTAAGTACAGGTATAAGAGAAACACAGACATTGTTAGATCAATAGAAAGTGGTGAAAAGGGCACAAGGAAGAAACACATACCACAGTGAGACCTGAGATGAGCTTGAGGCATGGGGTTCTGAGGCAAAGGGGTGGGGAGTTAATGGTCTCCATCCCCAGGGATTAACTCCTAGTGTAAGGCCTATCTTTGAATCCCTCAAAACCATCAGAAACCACAGACACTGCAACATCACTCCTGTCAGAAACCAGCTCAGGTGACGTTTTTGAGCAAAAAAAGCATGATAATGGCAGGAAAGCAGATTTTCATCTTGTAGCGATAATGGAAATTGTTATAGCCAAGGGATCACTGTGTAAAGTGAAAATTCTATTGCATAAAAAAAAAAGTCCTAACTTTTTCATTATATAAGCATTTCATTACGTACTGGTTCATTATATCATGACGGTCTGCTGTAGTTTGCAGCTATGGAATGCTGCACACAAAAACATCATCACAAACTGTTTCTCATGTAGTTCTGAAGGTCCTGAACCATGTACTGACCCCTTCAATCTAATGATGTACAATATTTTTCATTTTATACCTGCTAGCATCAGACTAGTGTCATTTTATACTTGCTAGCATCAGACTAGTGTACTTAAAATGCAAAACTTTTCATTTTGGAGAGGTTGGATATAGCCTTTATTTACCTCATCACTACAGAATGGCCTCCCCAAGGCTAAATACTGTAAAATAATCTAAATTAAGCTAGAGTACACCGAAAAAGCATATCCTGGATCAAAGGGTTTAACATTGGACAACTGATCACTTCAGTGCAAAGTTCTGGCTACAACTTCCCTCCAGCCATGACTGTGGATGGGAGTGCACAAAGAAGTAGGCTAAGGAACACAATGGGAAAGGTTTTAGGTACAGGCATATCCAGCATGGGATAGGTGTCACAGGGACACCTTCCCACAGAAGCACCAATATAACTGGACAGCGGAGCCACCTGCTTCTATAAACGTTCCTCTATTCCCCCAAAAGGAGACACCTTCCCACAGAGGCACCAATATAACTGGACAGTGGAACCACCTGCTTCTATAATAAACATTCCTCTATTCCCTCAAAAGGAGGACAGTTGCACCCAGTAGGGAAATTTCAGCCAACAGTCGGCTGGGTTCATGTTCAGATGAGCCTGTGGCTACAACAGCACCAACAAGACATGGAGCTATTACAAAAAGAAGACAGAAACTGAAGAACATAGAAAGATCTCATCAAGAGGTAAACAAATATGCATACATATGCATGCATAGCCAAGGCTGTCAAGTATGTAAAAGTAAACATTGTGTGACCAGATGATGTTACATTTTTATGCCTAAGACATCCATTTTACTGAAAGTTTTAAAACTATGCTATCACATCCAGTTGCTTTCATTCTTGATGCCTCTTCCACTATACTAAACACAGTACAATCAACCAAAACATTCCTATGATTTTATTATTACACAATGAAACAAAGATTTGGAAAAACAGACATGAGTTAGGGAATTACAAAACTGTGTGAGGTAATATAGAGCACAGCAAAATACAGTTCCTCCATGCTGCCCTGTCCCTTCCTTTTTGCTGCCCTTCCCCCAATTTACACCCCCCTCTCCCTTATACCTCTCTCCTCCACCCCTCCACCTCATCCTTGGTCTCTCTCTCCCTCCACCCTTCCACTTCACTCATATACACTCTCTAGACTGTCTTCCATTCTCCACCCCTTCCTTCCACATGGCCAAACCACCTCAGTGAATTTCTCCTAACACTTTTCATCACATCCACACCACAACACTCTTTCACTTCCTCATTTGTCAGTCTGTCTCTCCACGTAACTCCACATGCTTCTCTCAAATAACTCATTTCCAGTGCTCTCACTCTTGACTTGTGTCCTTCCAACAAGGTCTAGGCTTCGCCTCCATATGTTAGAGTGGGGAATCACAATACTATCATCCAATGACTTCTTTACTTCCATGCTCACTTCCCTATTTCTTATCATAGTTTTCAATGAACCAGCAACTTTTCTTTCCCTGCTATACCCTTTCAAGAACTTCATCCTCAGAACTTCCATTCTTACTCATCACACTACCCAAGTACAGTAGGGCACCAGGGTTCATGCCAAACAGGGACCGTGAAAAGTGCCGCCAAAGTTGATTTAGCCAAAGTTAGGGCATTGACCTTATGAGAAATAAGCTAATAGGAACTGGGCCCATAAAAAACTCACCCCCCTAGTGTATTTCCTACTTTAAATACATCCTGAAGTTACCAGAAATGTTGCTATTAACACATTAAATCACATAGTGACATTAAATGTTCAACCACTAGTATAAATGAGCTGTATTCAGTCACTGTTTTCACTCGTCTACCTCCAGCGCCTGATTCAAAATATTTCTTCGCAAGGGTCTGATTGGCTTTAACCTGCCCAGTCCCGACCGATCTTTTACAAAACACACCCTCACAACCCGACCGATTTTCAACTTTTTTTTGGGGGGGGGGGCTCAAACCTCTGCTTTTGGTAAGAAACATCGAAAATTCATAAAGAAATCGCCCTCCTGAGCTTAAAAATCTTGATACAGGTGTCATTCAGCCTTATGTTTTCCTTCTTTTTCAGGGTACTTGGCTAAAGAAAACGAACTATGGAAGGGTTAACTAATTCAAGCCACTTTAAGTGATGTATTTATTTATTTATTTGGTATGAATTTATGTGTAGTACAAGTCTATATTGGTTTTCACAAAATAATATAGGCGATAAAAGCATTGTTCACTCACCCAAAACCCCAGCATATGCCACCTTCCTTTACATTACCACCACATCACTTCTGTTTGTTTCTACCTCTAGCTTCTTTGTTTCTATGTCCTCCACCTCAGGAATCACTCACCATGAATTTCATCACAGGAGAGACCATGGGGCAACATATCTTTACTGGCCAGGTTACTGCTAACAGGTGAATTGCCCAGTGTGGGGGTGAGGGGGGGGTCAGGTGGGGCCAGATAGTATCCCTGCTTGACAGCAGGTAGAAGAAGGTCTCCCACAAATGCCAACCAAGAATCACCCGCGAATGTTGAAAAATGTACACACGATGGGCCTTGCAATTCAGTGATGTACGATGCATGTCAGTGGGTCTGTCTGCGGAAAAAAGTGGTGATGCGCATCATACGTCGGTGGGGCTCGGCAGGTTAAGTCACTCAGCTATTTTCTTATACTACAGACAGTCGACTCTGGTGTATTACACATTTTGCATATTTCAGTTTCAAGCACCTTTCTCCATATTTGCCACAATTTTATTTTTTAAGTCGTCATCATACCTGCGTTTTTTTCCACCCCCTTGCAGCAGTCACGCTTGGCCTTCCCTTTACAACCTGCTGTACCTGGTACACAGCTTCTGACAACACTTCCACTATCATCCGATCCACCTCCAGCTCCACTTGAAGCACAAGATGACATATTTCCATCAATTACTAATTAAGGAAGCAAGAAATAAACACTCAACTTGCAGACACACTGCACACATGCAGGAAACACACCATAACTGAGAGTTGGTGCTGGCATTACCATGGCGAGAATCCAAAATCTGTGGTGCCAGAAAGAGTGAAAGTGCATTTTTTAGTCCATTGTGCAGTCATGGGAATATCTGATAGCTGCCATGAAAGTGCATTTCGCCAATCTGGATGCCGCGAAACCTGGTGCCCTACTGTACTTAAATGCACTCATATTTTCCATTTCCTCACTATCCACCCTCACTATGCATTCAGTTACTTCATTTCTCTCGAAGACCACAACTTTACTCTTCCTTACATTCACTTACGATTCCGTTTCTTACATATTCTCCCAAACTCATTCATCAAGTTCTGTAGTTCCCTTTCATCTTCACTAAACAGTACAGTATCATCTGCAAACAACAGAACAGAAAGCTTCCAAATGCTGCCCACTCTCATCAGTGTTGTTCCAACTTCCACTGCTCTACCTTGTATTGCCTATTTAAATCCATCCACATACAGATTGAAAAACCATGGAGACATTACACATCCCTCTTTCAGTCAACATTCAGGTAGAAATATTCACTCAGTTAACCATCCACACACACTGCAGCCCTAGTACTCTCTTAAATACTGTTCACGGCATTCAACAGCTTCCCACTTACTCCATATATTTTTAATACCTTCTACACTCCATGTCTGTCCACTCAGTAACATGCTTTCTCCAAATCCATGAAGGCAGCATACAACTTCCTTCCCTTCTCTAGAAATTTTTACACTAAACATCTTAGGATGATATCTGATCTACACAACTTCTCCCCTTCCTTAAACATCCGTTCTTCTCCATCTAATTCCTATGTTATTTTCCTAACTCTTTCAATAAGTATCCTACAGTATACTTTTCCATTTATACTAAGCCAAATGCCCCTATCATTACCAAACACTTCATTGTCCTCTTTTCCTTTGTACAGGGGAATAATTATACCTGACTTCCAATCCTCTGGGACTCTTCTTCCTCCCAGGGCAATCTGCATATCTTCTATATCCATTCTACTACTATCTCTATCCCGTGCTTCAGCATCTCATCATACACTCCATTATACTAGTAGCGTTTGTCTCATTCTCTTGTGCCTCGCCCGGCTGAGATAATTATTATTCTTATTGATAGAATAATGAGCCTTACTATGAATAGTATCGTATTATTTACTTTTACTTTGAATTCATTCCTGTATGACAAAGGAAGCACTAAAATTTACTAACCAAATAAAAATCAGCTTGAAAAGAAGCAGCCCGCCTCCTCCCGCGACAGCAGTTGAGTTTTGGCGCCAAGAAACTTCGAAATTGGCAATAACACATCGCAGCTGTCCCGCTGTTAAACATATTAAGTCATCTGCCTGTAATGTCTGTTAAGTTACCACGGTTTCATAACCATATTGTAATTTTCCTTATTTATTTCCTACATTTCATTAAAATTAGAGGGTTTGAATACAAAAGTAGGAAAATGAAATTTCACTGGCTTCGCATACTCAGTACAGTATAATTATTTATACAGTATAAATATTTATACCAACAATGCCGTAAAAGAAATTTGATTCTATACACGTGAAGTTATTTAAATCTTTTAGAGGGAAAAGGGTTTTGTGTGTGTGTGGATACCAAATATAAGGAAAAAAGTCAAAACACTAAGTTCTTTGTAGAACGTATACCTTTTTATTTTCATAGAGGGAACTTTCGTTACTTCACAAACCTTGCAGGCCGATGACGGTCCTTGGTACTTTTTTCCAACATCCTTTACTACAAAACATCTTTCCTAGTTAAATGGAAAAGATATAATCGCAGTTAAGGGGTTAAGTAAAAGTTTTGTTGCTGGGATTAGTAACAGCGCCTGACATGTTTACACGCCGTTGGCACGGGGAAGACTGGCTTAGGATTCCTACTAGGGCTGGCGGGTGAGTGGGCGGGGCCAAGGGGCAGGGCCAAGGGGGCGGGGCACAAGAGAAACATTCAAACGCGAATAGTATAATTCCTGGGGCTTTCCCGATTTTGACTTTCTTCATTGCTTCCACTACTACCATCCTACAGATTTCTTCCTCCGTTCTCATCTCCCAGACATTCCCCTGCCATTTATACTAGCATTACTTTCATTCTCTATGTTTAACAATTCCTTAATGTGTTCTCGTCATCTGCTCACTTCTCTCCCTTCTCCACCAGCAATCTGCCATTTTTATCTTTCACTTTCCTACTACCTACTTTATCACCCTGTCTTACTCTCTTAACCTCCTTCTAGATCATTTTCTTACATTCCCTCCACTTGACACTCAAATTCATTCCAAACTCCTCATCCACTCTATTCTTCCTATCTCTTACTAATCTTTTTACCTCCCTCCTCTTCTCTACATATAACTCTCTGTTCCATCTCTCAACTTCTTTGATCCCTCAGCTTCCCAACCACTCACTACATGATACTTCTTTTGTGCTACAACTTGTCTTACTTCTTCATTCCACCATGCTGTTCCTTGCACCCCCTTTCGTCTTCTCTTCACCTCACATGCCACGCAGATTTTTTCTGCGAATACCTTGCATGCACCCTCCACCTCCCCCATCTGCAGCGAATCATATCTATCCAATCACTCTTCCAATTCTCTCATATATTTTGCCTTTTTTCCATCCTCCTGCAACCTATCTACCCCCTTTGTATGGGCTGCTTTCTCTTGCCTTTTTCTCCTATTCATCCAGTGCATTTGTACCATGACTCTCACCATTACTAAGTGGTAGTCAGAGAGTCTACATCCCCAACCTCTGTATACTGTCACATCCAACACATACCTTCTCATTCTCTCATCCAAGCACACACACATAATCAATCACTGCCTTCAGTTCATCCAGCTCACCACCCATCCTCCTCATCACTCTCCATGTATACCTGTTGATCATTTTGTGCTTGAGGAGGGTACTAGCTATCACCAATCCCCTCCCAGCACAAATGTCCACCACAGCACTACCACTTCCATCCACTTCTTCAGACACACCCCATTCACCAACTACTCCATCTACCTTCACATTCCCTACTTTTCCATTCACTTCTCCAGTAAAAAACACTCAAGCCTTTTAAACTTTTCCATGTATGCATCCACATTTTGCCCATAACTCCTATTTCACTCAGCTTGCACAGTCTTCTGTTGCCGCATATACACACACACACTCACCCATGCTTGTATTCCTGCTTTCAATCTTAACCATGCAATTCATAAACCAACTGATCCATGATCTCATATTTTCCTTCCATCTCTTGCACACAACAGTACATACATCCTCCTTTGTCCTCTCATTCTCACCTACTCTCACATATATACCCTATCCATACTCCCACTTTCACCTCTTCATTTGGTTTCAGTCAATCTATGCATGTCCACTTTCGCATCCCCAAAACACCTGAACAATCTCTCTTTCATCTCATCATTGCACCCCTCACATTCCATGTTGCCACCTTTATTGTATCCCTTGTCTGGTCCTAGGGCATCCTCTGTAGATCAATCCGAGCCCAAGGTATGTTGTTTGTCTTTTTAGATAGTTGTTTTAAGGGGAGGAACACTAACCCTCCACCAAATCAGGAGGGACACTAACCCTCCACCCACTCACTTTATGGCACTTAAAGAACACGTATGGGTTAGTTATATGGTTACTGTATTAATTTAGGATGAATATCATCTCACCTCTTGCAACAAAGTGCTATGAAATGTTAAAATGGATGAATCCTCACAGGGGGAAAAAAAAAGAAAAGAAAAAAAGGCATGTTGGAGTATGGCCACAATTCATTCACTGAATAATCATGTTTACAATTCATTCACTGAATAATCATTTTTACAGTTCATTCACTGAATAATCATGTTAACATATTAACCACTTCACTTTCATATCAGAAAATAAACCTCACTCACTAGAGGCAATGCTCCGTATTGCTCTGTAAGTTTAGTACACTCAGTCCTCACTTAATGTCTTGGATGTTTGTAGGCAAAATTGTATTTTATGTGAAACAGCTTCACTGGATGTTGTTGCTGTTGGTTAACCCCTTAACCGCAAGGTTGTCGAAGGTGCGTCGTGCCCATCTCGCGGGGCAAATCCGAGCTCTGACTGACTTTTTAAAAATATTTGCCAAAAATCAGTTATTAGTCCTAGAATATTGTAATTACATATGCATATGGCACATACCTTCAACTTTCTCCTGGGATGTTTTAGCACTCGTTGACTATCGTAGGACTTGTAGAGACTTCTGAAACTGGGTAACTAACTCTCCACTTTACACTTCCCAACATCCCGTAATATGAATACCACTGCCTCATATTATTACTAGAAACACTATTCAATGATTTCCAAGTAGTTTGGAATCCATACTAAAAAAAAAAAAAACACTGTGAAAGCAATGTAAAATACGAGCGCATACGAGCCTCCCACTCGCGTTAATTCGCCGCTCGTATTCTGTAATTTCTTATGTACACACTCACACTTTATTATTTCTAATACTTTATCACACTTATATACATCTACAGTCCTTTACCGCTTCCCACACGATGATTAGAAGGGGTAGAGGTCACAGGGCCTTTTATAATGGGCGCAAAAGCAACAGAAATGGAGGGGCGCGACTGTGACGTGCTTCCACGTTGAAGGACAACAGTGAACTGAGATATACGTATCTCGGTAGCCAAGAGTTGAAAATGTCAGCTGCTAATGTATATGCTAAGAAATAAGTCATAGGAAATCTAGACAATACATAATAAATTAGGTAGTTCCAGGTGAATATATATATCACTCAGGCTTCTCCCTTCCTTTCTTATATACATTTATATTACAAGAATAGCTCATACAGCATATTTCATGGAGAAAAAAGCAGGGGAAATTAGCGAACGAGTGCAGGTTGGATGATAATTAGCCAATTCCAGGTGTATGGCACTATCACTTACCTTATTTTTTTTTTATTACATATTATTTTGTATAAGAATAGGGCATAGGGCTCATTTCAATGGATGAAATCAGTGGAAAAATCCGCTGAAGATTTGTGTAGCGCAGAGCGGCTGAGCAGACGACACGAGAGGGTAATGGAGGGGAGGTAGGGAGGAGAGTCTAGAATGGGGGAAAATGGCTAAACTGTCAATAGTGGATGGGAGTACTGATGACATTAGCAGCTCTGACTGTTGTTGGACATTGGCAGTGCTGATAGATGATACAAGTCACCACCTGAAAGCCCGGGCGAATTCAAAACAACACAGAATCACAAAAATGACGCCCCGTGGTATGATCCATTGCGCCCGAGCGTCACGGAAGTGACGACCCGTGGTTAAGGGGTTAAGTCCAGTTGGTCTGGCTGAGCAGACCTACTGACCACAGGTAAACATCTGCCTCTGTGATAGACAGCACCCCTTTCTAACAGACTGAGTCAGACCAGGGTCCTTCCCACAGCAAAGAGCAGGGAAACATGACAAGGATTGGTTCCCAGTTCGACGCTTCAGCCACTCTATCCAAGATGCAAACCACCACCACGTGTAGGCTCCTCATCAGTGCCACAGCTTACTGGTAAATCAAACATACATATGATTTATGACCAAGAAATTAAAAGCACTAAAATCTTCAAAATGTAACTTTACAATGAATCATGAACAACCTTAAGTGAAACAACTTTAAATGAACACACACTATAAAACTCCATGTTACGGCACATGCTCAAGTAGTTGACGCAGGTACAATATATAACTGCTGGCAGAAAGTGAGAAAACTGTGAGAGGTGTTCTATGAGACTATACTGTACTGTACATGCAAAAGGAACTGAAAAAATGCACATGATAGGAAAATGATGGCATCCAAGAAGAATGTGTATTACAAATGTTTTAGTAAGTTTTACAGGATAATGCAAGATGGTTGAGAAGCACCACACAATGTGGTTTTAACCCACCCAGTCCCCCTGACACACAATGCACATCACAACTTTTTTTCACAATGAGGCCCACCGACGTGCATAGTACATCAGTCAATTGCAAGGTCCGTCGTTTGCACATTTTTTCAAGATTTGTGAGTGATTTTTGGTAGGCATATGTGGCAGACCTTTCTCTACCCCCAGCCAGGTGGCAACACTGCCTGACCCTGTGCAACCTCCCCCCTCCCTCAGAGAGTGCGCCATTTTCTCGCAACTCGCCTCTTAGCAGTGCCTGGCCAGTAAAGACACATAGCACCACGGTCTCTCCAATGACGAAATTCAAGGTGAAAGTGATTCCTGATGTGAAGGACAAAGATTACATGGCACCAAAGTTAGTAATCAACATTAGTAATGAGGAGGTAACATCGCCAAGGTAGGTGCAATATGTTGATGTTTTTGGTAAGGGAACAATGCTTATATTGCCTATTTTATTGTGTGAAAAGCAATATACTCTTGTACTACATATAAATTCATACCAAATAAATAAATATCTACAAGTCGGTATGGTTTTTGTTAAGTTTCTCTTGCACAGGGAGCGTCTTTTATGGAGCGCAGCATCATAGAAACCGGTATTTAGGTGAAGGATTCCTTACCTGTTTAGGATATTTTTCACTTCAGGTGAGCATTTTCTCACTGAATTTTCAATGTTTCTCACCAAAAGCGAATGTTTGAACCAAAAAAAGACAAGTTGAAAATCGGTTGGGTTCTGAGGGCGGGTTGGGTAAAAAAGTGATCGGGACTGTGCAGGTTAAGGAGAGACAAGTAACCAGGAATGTAACGTAACTTTAACCTCTTTGATATGATGATTAAGTAACCTGGAGCATAATGTAGCTTTAACATCTCTGATATGATGATTAACCAGGAACTTAATGTAGCTTTAACCTCTTTGATATGATGACTAAGTTACTAGGAGCATAATGTAGCTTTAATCTCCCTGATATAATGATTAAGTAACCAGTGGCATAATGTAGCTTTAACCTCTTCACTATAATGATTTTTATCCTTGGTACCTCCTAATGATTTCATTAAGCTAGGGAAAGATCTCTTTTACTGAAGATGTTAATGAAGGGAAAATATTTCTCTTCTCCTATCTGAGTGTTTATGTACAGTATAGTAACTTGTATACGGTAACTACTATATTTCAACAGTTATTGCTGCTGCGTACCAGAAGCTGTTATATTATAAAGATACAGTAATCTCCCCACCATCCGACGTAACAGAGCCAAAGGCATATCCGGAAAGTGGTCATGTCTGGATACTGGGCCCTTAAGCTCCAGCACAAGTCATTCCTGACCCTAACCTAACCTAAATCAGAAAACCACCTACCTACCTCCCTACCAGACATGAATAGCACTTATTTAAAAGACCCCATTCACATAAATAATGGACACAATGCATGAATTAATTGAAATTTAACCCAAAAAATGATGATTTTGAGGTGAATATGGCAGAGATGTTCACCAGTTGACAGCATGGTGCAAGTAAGTATCGGACATGGAAATCACCAAGAAAATCACCTTTTCTCACATCTTATACACTAAAATATGCG